>WAAB01003137.1:59568-114195 GCA_013389865.1 Piaya cayana | reverse complement strand
CTGGTGAAGGGGCTGGAGAACAGGCCTTATGAGGAATGACTGAGAGAGCTGGAGTTGTTTGACCTGGAGAAGAGAAGGCTGAGCGGAGACCTTATTGCTCTCTACAACTACCTAAAAGGAAGTTGTAGAGAGGTGGGAGCTGGCCTCTTCTCCCAAGTGACAGTAGACAGGATGAGAAGGAATGACCTCAAGATCCACCAGGCTGAACATTAGGAAAAAGGTTTTCACAGAAAGGGTCATTGGACATGGGCAGAGGCTGCCCAGGGAGATGTTTAAGGGATGGGTGGACAAGGTGCTGAGGTGGCATGGTTTAGTGTTTGATAGGAATGGTTGGACTCGATGAACTGATGGGTCTTTTCCAACCTGGTGATTCTATGATTAGTTTGCACTAATGGGATCCAGCAGTATTCTTTGTTTGTCCTAGTAATTAGGAAGAGATATTGCATTTAGCTCTGTTTAAACATATTTTTACTGAAGAATGACTGAATTGGTTGCTCTGTCTTACATTGCAGCACTATTTTGCTTTATGTTTTAGGTACAGACACAGTGTGGCACAGGCCAAAGGCAGAGCTGGCCTCTGGTGACACTACAGATATAAAACTGAATATTCTCAGCTTGCACAGTACAGTTTTTCTAATGTTCATATTTCTGGATGGGTTTATTGAAAATATAAATAAAAGTAAGGTGAGTGTCACCTTCATTTTCTTCAGGATGGATAGGGCAAGGTGCAGACATATAATTTTATGAAGTGAGATAGGAAGCCAGGGGTTTGTGTCTGTTTATTTCAGGTGACTGGTTAATTTCTAAAAGCCTTTTTCGTAAGTTGCAATGAGAAAGAACAATTATTATAATTACCACTGGAGGAAATTTCTGTTGTTTGTCATTATAGAATTTTGGTAGAAGTGTTACAATGGAAAACATGGACACGATCTCAGACTAGGTTTTGATTTCTGCATCTTAGGGAATTTTTATTTAGAAATCTTGTGTTAATAGAGTATCCTGAGTTGGAAGGAACCTGTGAGGGTCATGGTACCCATTTATTTCCTGTCTGCTGAAGGGAGGAAGATGGCTGAGTGTCTTGTGTGTGATGGATATTTTGGGAAGAGCTCAAAGACTGTTTATGAGCAAGGTGAGATTTTTGGCCAATATTATTATCTAGGGGACAACCCTTTCCTCACAGCCTGGGATGTGTGAAAGCTCTGTTGCTGGTAAGCATGAGCCTCTTGCACTGATTAGCTATTGTTGCAGAAGGTGCCTGTTATGAGAGATGACAGCCATGGGAAGAGGACTCTGAGCACCAGGGCAAAAACCTCACTCATAATTCTACATGGTGAAGAGCATGGTTAGCCTATTGGGTTGACATAAAGTACAAAAAGTTCTAGGTGGAACCTTTTCATACTAAGCAGTTTGTTTCACAAATGTAATGAGGTGTGATAATAAGAAATAGAATTTAGAACACAAATACAAAACTTGGTCAGACACTCACAAGTATATGTAGCAGTTCTAATTCTTTCTTGGTCCTGCAAACATCCTGCAGCAAAATCTGAAAGATCCCAGACAGCCAACTAACTTAAGAGAGAAAGGGGTATGTTCCATCAATGGAAAGGTTATAAACGAAAATAGTTATTAAAATAAATGTCTCATTTCTCTCCATTGCCTCTTATTCATGCCAAAATTCAAGTTTAGCCTGTTCATTGGGTGGAACACAGATGATGTTCTGAGATGGAAGGAAGTGTTTGTGTTATAAGAGGCTCCTCTGAGGAACTCTGCCTCAATAGCTGTTAAAGAACATGACCGTCAGTACCAAATCTTATGGGACCGTGTAGGTGAAAACTTTGGCAAAGATGACTGTACAAACATAAAATATTTGTCTTCTACATTTGTCTCATGATGAATTTGTGGGAAAGCAGCACACATGGCCTCACATGGCAGCCGGTGCTGCAAGGGGATATAACCTGAGCATGGATATAGAGCTTGTGCCTTAAGAGCAGAAAAAAAGCCAACCTGAAAAAGCACCACACTGAAACATGTCAAAAGTGCTGGGACCTGCAGCTGCTGACATAAGGATCTAAAGAATAAGGTGTTGTGCAGATAAATATGTTAGCAGACCATGAGGTGCTTGAACCTCGACAATGAACTTTACCTAAATGCCCCAGCTACACAGGTAGACACAGCCTGAGTTTGTGGGGTCTGGTGGAAATTGTATCATAGCTTGTTTATGAAATTCAAGAACATAAGATTCTATTGCAAATCAGATCTGATTTAATTTAATGAACTGATATTAACAAGCTTCACATTCTTTCACCAGATCTGCAAATTATAGCAACATAAACAGAATTTAAAATAAGAAATAACACAACCAACACTCCAGGAATCTTTCTGTTTTTCCCTTTAGGATGAGTTTTCTGTTTTCTGTATCCTATCTTCTAGTTCCTCTAGTTTGTTCTTTAAAATGCTGCCACTGCATAGATTAGAAAGAAAAGACCACAACTTTACCACTTCAACAAAGGCACTGGGAAGAACTTTGGTAGTGTTATGCTGTAAGACAGATCTGGCTGAGTGGATCAAATCCCACCTACACTGGAGTCAGAAGGAGCTTTGCCTGAAGGGCTCTGTCAGAAGCCAAATCTTTCCTCATACATCAAGAACTCCTCATGGTAAAGCAGAAAAGCAGACAATGTCCCCTTTCACTTCTTCAGGCAAAGTGTAAACTTCGGTGCACTCAGTAGTAAATTCCTTCAAACATTTACGTGAGTTGAAATTGGTTCATCTGTTGATGTTGGCTCAACATGCAGGTCTTCATCCAGCCACAACTGCACATATCAGATGGGCAGCACAGGTGGAGTGGCTATGTTGTGTGCCTGAGTTTTGCCTTTTTTTCTGGGTAGTGCTCTGCTACTTCTTTTTGGACCTTTTCAATTAAGTCTTCCATGGCTTCTGAGAGCTTTTAGGGTAATGGATTCCCTTTCTGATGGGAGGATGGTAGTTTCATTGCATTTGCCTTCTTTGTGTTTTGTGTTTACGATTTAAGAGTTATGTACCAACGTGAACAGCAGTTGGTTTTCTCCCCTAATTGCAAATTATTGCCCTTTTTATATAGTGATAAAAACAACTGAGGGAAAAATATCTTGTGTATTCCAAGTCCAAAACAAGACAGGTTTTAACAGTAAAAACGATGCTTGTGGAAGATGCCACTCTTGCAGCCTCAGAGTCAGTAATCCTCTGATGGTGTGGCAGAAAACCAGGACCAACAACATCAAAGCACAATTACTTTGTTGGCAAGCCGCCACAAATACACTTGTAGTCTTGACCTTGAGGACCAGGGGGTCTACAGTTCTCTGTGTTTTAGGCCCTAGTTGAAATGGTCTCTGGCCTTTTTCTGGAGAGAGCAGAGTCAATAACATTTTGCTGAGGCCAAAAGCAGTATGTTTAAATGTATGTATAAAGTGCAAAATGAGAATTAACTTGCTAAGTGGAGACAAGGAAGGGTAGGGATGGGAAAAAGAGATGGATATACTAAGTTTATAGATGGCAAGAATGGTGCATTCATCTTGCTTTTTCTCAATTAAAAGTATAGACTGTTTAAAAACTTTTATATTGAGATTTGTTCAGAAAAAAATGAACTCATTATTGCATTTCATTAAATAGTAGATTATACATCATTTTATTTTACCAAATAAGAATTGGAGCAAAGTGGAAATTTAAGCTTAAAACTCATTCTTGTTTAGGTGTATAATACTTTCTCCTGCTTTGCAGGCCTGGAACTAATGTGGCATTAAGTATATTCTAATTTTAAAGAATTTAATACACACATAATCTGCTTTACAAGCAGAGATTAGAATTTTTCATATTAAAATAAATTGGGACAACTGAGAAGCATAAGTTAGAGCATATTCATTTGAACAAAACAGGCAAAATCTTTTATTTTAGCATTCTTCTTAAAGCACAGATATAGTACACTTAAGACAGTATTGTGTGAAGCTTTCATTGAAAAGGACTCACGTTCTGTGCTTTGAAAAATCTTTAAGGCAGTACAATTTTAGCTATAGGTAAGCTTTGATTTATTGTATGCATTAGTGTCTTCAATATTTTAAAACACAGAAACAGATGCTTATATACAAATCAGAGCACCTAACTTATTGCAGAATTATCTGCTAAAAATCTCCAAGCTTTGGGAGATTTTCCAAAATATTCAGCAACTTAAATTGCCTTCATTTTGGGTTTGGGGTTGTAGTTTACTACCCCGTACTTATAACTGAAAATAAGTTCTTTTAGAAATTTGTGCAAAGTTCAGCATCAGAAGTCAGTATTAAAGATTATGGGCACAAAATGATCTTGCAGGCCTCGGAATTCATCTCTTCTTTTGTTGCACAAAATAGTTCAATCCAACCAGACTTTAGAGAGGTATGGCATTTCAAGTTTGGAATAGGAATAGCATCGGGAAACTGGCATACACAAGGACTTATTTTTAAACCTCTTAAAATTCTTGTTGAAATAAAAAAGGTGCTCCTTTCTAGAAATTGTTTAAACTATTTGTTTTTCAGTGTTTGAAAGAGTCTCAGGTAACTACTAAAAGGACTTTCAGACAGCGACTGAAGCTTTTACAATGTGTATTATTTTATTTGTGCCATATATCTTTTATCAAATTAACACATAAAAAGCTGTCATAACAATTTCACATACTTTTCACCTAACTGACCTTCTGTAGAGTAGATCTCAGCCAAGAAATAACATTACAGGACTAATCCTGTTTCCACTGATCTTCTTTACAGACTTGCAAGTAAATACACTTGTATATGTCTTTCACAAGTCATAAACAGGGTCTTGACCCTACTTCCCTTCTTTATCTCACTCAAAAACACAATCATGTGCACTTAAAGACCCATCTACATAAAGATTACAAGTATTTATTCCCCGACAAAGTCACAAATAGGACACTGTCTGTCTCCTAATTTTATTCCCTAAGAAATAGCTATAAAGTTTATATAAGTTTTGTTATGGAAACAGCCTTGATTCCATTTCTTTTCTCACCATTTGATTGCTTTGGTGACATACAGTCATAACGTCACCTTGTTTGGGTCTGAATGGGAGAATTTTGGATGCAAAACAGGTTTTATTGTGTATCTTCTTCTTCTTACGAATCCTGATACCACTCCTATTCTTTTTTCCTACCACTTAAAAAAGAAGAGACTTTTCTTTTTTGTTGTTCTGTAAAGAAAGTAACTTTGCCAGGCAACCAGTGCCGTAGATATGGCTCTCTCTAATTTGGGCACAATGTGACCCATAGTGTGATGACAAGACCTGATAGCAGGCTGAACATGGTGGAAGCAGCTCCTAGACAGTGTGCCTAGCACTACAAGGTGCCTTGTAGTCCTCCATCCTTCCAGGGGAGCCCCAGTCTGACCCCCACAAGTCAATGGAGAGCACCCACCAGACATTCCAGCAAAATTCAAAAGGTGACATGGGAGTCTTTGCCAGAAAGCATCTCTAATAGGGCTCCTCAAGACTTCTTGAGGTGGTTTTCCATCCTATACATTGCAGTGTTGTGTATGATGACAGATAATCACAGGCAAATAAGATATAAAATATGTTCAAAATGACACAGCAGTGCTTCTCTGATAATGACGAATTGGGGAAGCTAGCAGTGTTGAGCAGTCTTCAGGCCATTACCTGCAGGAATTTACTTTTGTTGCATCCCAGGAGGCAATAGAAACAAAGAAAGAGTCAGAAGCAGGCAGAGATGGTTCTTTAGTACCAGAATCAGTCTAATACTTGCTACACAACTGTTCTATATTTGATGGGTACTTCATATCCTACAGCGTATTTATTTTCCCAGATAGTCTAGAAATCACATTCTCCCCTCCAAGCTAGACTTGTATTTCAGTGGGAGAGTACTAGTTCCCAGATATGAACAGCTCTCTTCTGTCCAGCAACTGGCATCAAAACTTCTCGGTTTCTGTATGCTTGTCATATAAGTGCCACATATCATGTATTCAAACCCATCACTTGAATGCTTTAAAAAAAATTATCATAGATGAAGTGAAGACGTGATTTTATTTTTGGTATTTCATATATGGAACATAGACTTAAGAGAGAGGTTTCTGCCACAAGTTGCCCTATGGGTCTCATCTGCCAACACATACAGTAGGTGTTTGTCTACATCACAGGAAAAGGGTGCCTGTATCACCAGCAAACACCCCTGGGGGTGTTTTGTTTTGGTTGAGAGAACCTATTGTGGGGTGCACACATGAGGCAGTGTGGTTTTTCAGAATGGAGTAGCCTCCTGGCTACATCTACCGGGGTCTAGGGTCATATGTGCAGTCCACGTGTCCATGTATGCACCACTGCTAGTCTTGGGCTGAAACCCATGCCTAATGGAGAAGTGCTTGTAATTGCAGCTTCTAACAGGAACATGCAAATGATATGTATACTAAGTCAATATGTTTATAAATATATTTGTGAAGAGATGTTTTCCTGAACAGAGGTGGACATAAACCACGTATAAAGGAAAAACAGATGCTTGAATAAGTTTTGCTGATCATAAACTTTCTAAAATCAGTATTTCTTCCTAATTATACATTTATTTACACTTCAGCAGAGAAAGATTTTGTCTCTATTAAATAAAAACTAGCACTTCGATGCAGAAGTCTAAAGGTATTGTATCCTTTTGATAAAGACTACTCTGTGTAAATCAGGTGAGAAACTTAGGAGAGGTATTATTGGATTAGCTGCCTTATGGAAAGCGAAACCTGCTAGTATCTCAGATGCATTCTTCATTCCTCCATGAAGCAGTTATTTTTAAAACAAGTTAGTGAAAGTTTATATATAAGTATAGTATCCGTATTCCAATTCAATTCTATGAGTCATCTCCACAGGTTAAACAGAAAATGCAGGTATTTCAGTCTGTCGTGTAATTCAGATAATTTGTATGCATTGGGTAATGTGATTTACATCCATATTTGCACTTTGAAATAAAAAAGGGACTCAGAAAGGAGATACTAACACCTCTTTAAATATATTGCTTTATTTTTCATGCTGAAACCACTTGACCTGTGCAATACCATGTTCTTTACCTATACAAAGAAATTTAAGGCTTAATCCTTAATAATACATACTGCAAGCATTCACGAGCTGCTAGAGTTATCAAATTAGTAGTACAGAAGGAAAAAAAATAACCTACTTCAGCAACAGCAACAAAAATAATCCACCTACTTTAATTTAAAGTATTCTTAGGAGAGGAGGCATTTTTATTAAGTGAAAAAATTCAGGGAAAAAAAGCTTTTCAAAACAGACCAATACATTACACTGAGCACCATTTATAAAATATTTAGCTGTCTGCTAGAATGGAAAAAATATAATATTTTTAGTAGACATACCTATAAATCATTGTCAAAACATTTACTGAAGCTTGTAGTAAACATAATTTATAGCAACACTGAGCAAACAATTGTTGCTATATTAATTTTTTCCAGCAATAGTAAAATGGCTATTTCCTTGAAAATCTTATTTATATCAGAAATATATGTTTTCTAGACATATGTATGTAAAAATTGTTCCAAATCCAGACAGTTTTGCTGTATTATGTATTTGGACATCTTCTTTTTCTGTATAAAATTTACTTATTTTGGGATATGGCTCTGACAAAACAATAACATGTTGAGGCTGCTACATGACTGTATATTGGCTGTCTGGTATTATTTTCTGTACTATCTTGATTAGCGATTTAATATTATCAGTGTAGCTAATTAAAGTTTAAAATGCACTAAAATAAAGTATAGCCATCACATGATTTAATGTCCAGGACAAGAAGTAAAAATACTGGCACTTCAATACTTACAGCTACTTTCAAAAAAAGCTTTACAAGGCTGTAGCTATTCTCATGCATCCATGCATGTGTGCTTTCCGATTATATATAGATTTTTTTTGTAATGTAACATGGTCATTTCCTTTTAAATAATAAATTGTTATTCCATCACAGTAACAACTTCTTTGATACTTAACTTTTCAATTAAATAAAAACTTTTCATAAAAGAAAACATGATTTCCTCACCTAGTAAAGATAATGGATTTTTCCAAAATGAGTCCCTTAAGTAATGTATTTCTATACTGTCGATACAGCAGTACGCTATGCAAATATATATAATAAAAATTGCACATATAATGAATAGTAGATGCAAAATATGTTCTTAATGCATTTTGTGCATGTAAGGCACTTCAATACAGAATATTACAATGTTTAAGGAGTTTATGAAAGTTTTTCATATTACTATCGTAATCACTTGATTGCAATGTGAGAGACGCTCAACATCTAGTGTGAATTATGATGAAAATAAATAAAACACGAAACACATCAAAGCTGTTTATCAACAGAAGTACTTTCATTGGCAAAAATCCCACAAATCTTTTCTTTCAGTAATTTTTGTTTTACATCCCTCTTAGTGAAATATTCTACATAACAAAAATTTTGTTTTGTAAGCAACAGAAATCCCATTCTGTAATTAAAAATTGAAGAATATTTGATACTTCAGCTTTCAAAAATATTTATGAAATAAATAGAGAATAAAGTATTTGTATTTTAGTAACTATGACTTGTTTTGAATACCTGTGACCTGCTTTTTTTTAGGCTAAACATAAAATATCTGTTTTATATTAACATCCTAATCATCACTAACCTATGTATTTGCTGCACAGTCTTAACACTTGCTTTGTGAAACATTTTGAGTACTAGGTCTGTAATGAGAAAGCAGTATTTTTAATATTACAGAACACTTAAGAGGAAAAAACCTGACTTCAGTGGGATTTATGAAGCTATGGATAATTATTTTCAAAACAGTGATTAATAAGTGTCCATTTTCATGTTATCATTCATAATAGATGCAATCTTACTCAGGCACCCCGCCATTCTGTTTAATACAAGTGTATCCTAGTGTAAAAAGGAGCTTGTCATACTTGTCTCTAATGGTGAATTATTTCTTTCCCTCTTCCTGAAGACACTTTGCACCCAATATTCTCAATTGCTAACAAATAAGCTAGCAACAACGTAGGGAACAGGCTACACTTACATATAGGTGTATGTTTTCTAGAAGGTACGCAGAAGGTAACTGGATCTTCTTTCCTTGTAAACCTGACAAATATGTATATGAAGAGATCTGCTTATAGTAAAAGACACAAAATTTTTACATTTCAATAAAATATAATCTGGAAGAGTAATATACAGCAAAGAATCATTCCTTTTTAGAAAGCGGGAAGAAATTAAGCATGGTTTTCTTGTTACTGCTGAAAGTCTCCAGAATGCAGAAGCAGAAATGATCTGTCATTATAGCAGTTTTACTTACATTACCTGTAACTTCTGCTGGTTTTTCACCTATTTCTGTACATTCTATGCTTAGTTCTATTCAAGCACTTGTACTTCATGAAACAGAAAACATTTTGTCCTGATTCATGGTTCAGGAGGAGCTGCTGATTAATCCCATGTCAACAGTCTTGACCCTATGCAGAAAACAGAATCATAGAAGGCCTGCTTAACAATGTACCAAGGGAACAGTTGCATATTTTCTCTGGTTTGTAAAATCTATAAATCACGTGTAAATGCAGAGTAAGTTAGGATAGTGTAGTTCAGTATTTATCACTTTTATCCTTTTTTTTCTTACATAGTAAATGTCTTTTTTTTCTTTAGACTATATTGATGTAAAATTGCCAGCATGTTACCATCATGTTTTTCTGTGTGCTCTCGTTATATAAAAGGAAACATATGTATTTACATGTTGGTTTGGGTTAATCTTTTCATAAAAAGAAAGATTTGTATAATGTATCAGCTCCATAAAGCAAAGACACCTCAATTCCTTCCATAAATTACTTAAACATTGCCTCATGCCTCAGTGCTCTAAGTGCTGACTCATGTGAGTAAGCTTTACTCTTCCAGAAGACTTATTATCTTCAGTAGGGCCATTTATCCTAACAAAAACTAGCAGGATTGGGTCCCTCCAAAGGGGTATTCAAAGATAATTTTAGTTGTTTGGTTTTGTTTGGGTTTTTTTTTTTAAGGGTGTAAGCTTTTTAGGATATCCTTTTAATTGTTTGACATTCAAAAGGATTCCCATTGTGCCACAAATGTCTATGAAACAAATTGTTCTTCCACTAATGCTTTTGCTTAAGTATGAACATACAATATCGTGTTTCTATTAGTCTGTTTGAAATTGCTGGGTAAACAGGATCAAATAAAACGTACATAAAATGTATTTAAAACATGGTCATGGGTGAGAGAGAGAGGAATATACACATTTTTATTTTCAGTAGTGAAGCACAGTGACTCACAAAAGCCAATCTGGAAACTAATGAAATTTTAAATTTTAAGAGATGCAATTCTATATGGCAGCTCCAGAAAAGAACGTAACCTTTAGTATTGTAAGGCATACACTGCTAGGCAAAAAATACCCAAACCAACAAAAAATGTACATGACATAACTAGATAAAGCCGAAATCTGCAGAAATCTTCTCATGTAAACTGTATAATAACACTTCAAATGGCCCCTTTCTGTCATCCACTGTAACCATCACATTCCCATTTCTGCCGCAGTCAGGTGAACTGTCAAAGAGCTATTACGGTTGGCTGCATAGAATTCTGAGGAAAGACAGATTCATGCAATTTTCTCCTTGGACAATAATGGTTCTTTTGGTGCCTTTAGGTTTTCCTAAACAATTTCAGTAAAGAAAAAGAAAGATTTTTTTTTTTGCTTATTTTTTTACATGTACGCAATAATGCAAGGGGCTTTATTTGGGCTGAAACCCTTACTATGAATATGTAGCTCTTTGATGGATGCACATTAGCATTCCAGTATGTGGGTAAGATTTATAAATTTTCTTCCTTTTCTGATACGTAATGTAGTTTCAAGTAGATGCTTAAGATGGTATGACAGCATGTTATATTTTAGTGTGGGTTTTTTTTACTATTAAAAGGATGGATACACACTGTGTAGAAAACGAAATGTATGTACAAATACAAAAATTCATCCAATTTACTATTAAAAACTAATAACAACCCTAAAATATTAAATGCATTTAGTCTTTCATGCCTGTTTAAAATATTGTATGCTCAGAAATGAATACATTATTGTAATGTGTAATACCATATCTTCTGATAAGCCTTATCTCATAAATAAAAAAGACATATAAATGCCATGCTTCTAAAAGGTTTTTCTTGGGAGGCAAGTGTTTTTTCCACTCTTGTGAGGTATGTTGTATAAGCAAAATGTGAGTTTGATTATGTCTTTCATATAGTTAATAAACACGTGACTGTCATAAACCACAACAAGGTTTCTTGCAGGTTGTTTTTGTCTTCTATAAAAAATTAAGGTGTTTCAGAACTGACCTTTGCTCTGTTGAGTCATCTCCCTTTTTTCAGTTCAATTTGCCTTGCTGATCAGCAGCACAAGTCAGAATATCTGTGTCCTTAGGAAAAAGGCAAATGAGAACTCATTCCTTTATTTTTTTTATTATTTCTTATATACATAAATTTGCTACAATTTAAGACTTTTCAAATAAAATAAATAGCCCTGACTTTTAATTATAACTATTGCATCACCACTGATTTGCTTATAGCTTTTTTGAGGCTTATTTATTTATAGCTCTTCTAATTAGTAATTGTTAAATGAGACATTCTTTATATTTAAATCAGAGACAGAGTAGAAATTGAGCTACATCCACTGTTTTTATTCTTTTAGAAAATAGGGTTTTCATTTGTTACCTTTTCTGGAAACAGTGTTGTTTACTGTATTCCACACGTGAGTAACTGCACCTCCCTATATAATGCCAAGGGCATAGCTCCACAAACAAGTCTAACATACACAGGGAACAGTTCTTGCCCCGAAGTCTTTAAATTGATAATAAAATGACTATTTTGAAGAACTGTTATAATATTCCTGGAAAATAAACCAACATGATACAGATTACTCGGAGGGAACCCAGCCCGTAGTCACTGAGTTTGCTTCTGCTTTCTTCAATTAACAGCGTTACAGAAGAGTCTTTCTGTGCATTTGCTAATCTGGTAATTCTTACTGCTTTTGTTTCCCTCCAGAAAAGGATGTAGCATCTACAAACACACTTGATTTTTTTTTTTTTTAACAGACAGTATAGTTTCAAAAACGCTGTTTGTCAACTTATTTTCTCTTGCATGTTGTTCATAAGCAGAATTTCATTCATTTCTGCCTATCTGCTAGACTGGACAAATCGAGGTGACAATCCATGTTTAACTCTGTCAGGCCCTTTCTCCTGCTGCTACTGTGGATTGAAATACAATGGAAATGAAGTGGAATACATAACTGTCCAGCTGCCTTGTTGTGACAGCGCAGTCCTGTCTTACGGCGCCTCAGTCCCTGTTTGCCTATCGATAGCCAGTCCATGAGATGACAATACAAACCGTGTGAAAGCTCTCCTGCAAAACAAAATAATCATGTCAGATGGAGGCTGGGGTGGGGGTGGTGGGGAAGGAGGTGGGGAAATAATAATCAGACTTGCCTTGAAAAACAGAAACTCATGAAAGGTTGTGGTTTTGGTATAGTTGCTACATTCAGATGTAGGGCCTGTATTTTTTAAACCATGGTATGCTTTGAAAGGATGCAGGTAGGCTCCTGCATTTAAATCCTATCATACGGTGTCTGCTTACAGGATTCTGCATTGATGTTACTTTTAAGGCAGTTTATATTTCATTTAAACATGCAATTAATCATCTTTACAGTGTTGATGTGACTGGCATCAGCACGGTTATTTAATTAAATTTGAAATTATTGTACAGTAAATACGGGCTTCCAGCTAGCCAGTCCAAATTAAATGCTGAGGTCTATTTCTTACCCATGGTGTTTCCAATTTAAATGTTCATCCAAAGGTAACACTTCACAGGTTGAAATCATTTTTATGTTCTAACTGTTGCTCATCCAAAGATCAACAGTACACAAGTCCTGTGCATCTATTAGCTGCAGAAATTTGTACACATTATCTATATTTCTGATATTCCATTTTGTATTAGTGATTTTATGACTGATGCTCCTTAAGCACCATTTTTCTCTAGATACTTTGTCTCTTCTGTCACATCAGCCCTGAGCTGCTTTTGTAAAAAAAAAAAAATAAAAAATTCTTTCCTCCATTTTCTTTCAGCCTGGTAATCAAGCAATTAGCCCACAAAATGGAGGTACTACACTCCGCTTCTCATCCTGTGTCTTACTTCGGGTGGGCTTTACCTGCGTGCAAGCAGCAGGCAGAGCACTTTGCTGCTGAGCCTGTGCAATTGGCCCCTGAAGAACATTTCCACGATGGCCCGTAAGTGGCCATCGCTTAGGGGGACTCTGGGAGGAGGGAGACATTCCCGGTGGGGTCACTGGAGAATTACATATGGCACGTGCGGCTGCTTTTGTAAATGCACTGGCTATGTGAGAAAGCATGTGGCCATGCTCCTTCTCCACCTGTGCTTACTCCCTAATTTTATAATGACCTGAAAATGTGCAGTGAGCTAAACTTCAAACAGTGGGAACATCATTGCTTTGCACCTTTCAAATAGAAAAGAAAAAGAAACCAAACCAAACCAAACTAAACCAACATCACCATTTGTTTTATGCTACAGCTTTCCACAGACAATTCAAAACATGTCTAGCAAGGAATCAGACCAGAAATACTGTCTCACTCCTATCATATATATAATACAGCTTTTGAATACTGGAAAATCTGTCATCCGTTAAGTGCAGCTCAGGTCTTCTGTGTGAAAAGCACAAGCCTTTTTTTTTTTTTAATGCAGTGCTGCCTTGTCTGCACTTTTTTGAAATTGCATATTTATCAGGTTATGAATTATTTATGAGTGGGGAAGGGAGGGATAAGGCTGGAAGGGAAAGGAAGAGTGAGAAAACATATGCTTGGGCAGAGGAATATGTTACATGAATCCACTACCAAGTCTTTTGAAGGATTATTTGTAATTACGTTTTGTTTTGGTTTATTTCTCTTGTGTTTCTCTTGGTCATCTGCTGTTCCTATTGTGTTGTTGGTTGGGTTTATTTGGCTTTTAGGGAGCATGAAGGGATTGGGGCTAGGGATTGCTCTGAGTTGGAAGATTTTGCCACGGAAATGAATTGAGTATTTCTTTGAGTTCTAAAGTACAGGATGTTTAATAAATATTAATCCTTCAACTGTCAGACTGAATTATTGTCAAAAAGAGGCTGCCAGATTGAGGATTAATGACATGTTTCATAAATTAGAAATGAACTATCAGCAGAATGTCCAAAGGAGGGATCAAGAACAGACCTGATTTGTACCTTAGACCAGTTAACATCCCATTTGTGTCAGACCTGAACTCAGACTTACTCAGAAAACAAAAATTCCCTTCCTTCCCTCCCACAAACAAACCTTTGCTCTTCATGCACCAGGATCTGACATCTAAAGCCTTTCCTCTTTAGGATCTGCATGTACTTAAATAGCAAGGTTGTCTCAGATGCCAGATAATTTGATTAGACAGTCAGATTCATATTCTTTTTTTTACAGTTTCGTTAAAGGAAAACTGAAGTAGGTGGAGTAATTTCTGTTCAAACATCTCGATGTTGTATTTTCCCACATCACAGAAAGCTGAAGATGTGGCATTATAATGGTAAATTGGAAAAATTGTAACTGCTTCTTCAAAACCACACAGAATTTCCAATATAAATTATGTATTAAAGGAAATATGTTTGCATAAAAAAAGTAGCAGTAATTTAATATAAGGTGACAGGATTTTTAGGATAGGCTAATGTGTGTCAAAAAATATCGTGTACAGTCTTTAATCAAACTCATGATCCTTGGCTGAAAGATCGCTTGTAAAGCTGATTTTACTGCATTTTCTAATTCATTAAAAGCAAATATCTCCCTCCCCCCCTTTTTTTTCCTTTTGTGACTATTAGGGGAAAATTAAATTTAATTGGTTGAAGACCAGATCTTTTTGGGGTGGCTGAATCAAACAAGCAGTTATTTGGGGTGCCATTCTCTCTCTCAGCACAGAGGTACACAATACGAAACTGGGCTAGCAGAGTGTATAAAAATGTTTAGCTTAATCACTCCCTAATGACAGCGACTTATGTCCTTAGTGCAGTCGATTTGTTTCCTGGGTTTTAAAAGTAGATTATTTCCATGGTGCAGGCTTAGTGTAAGCTGTTGAGAAACCACAAGCACTGCACTTCAGCCTGAGTTTGGGACGTTCGCCAAGGGTAATCTGATTAAAAGGGCATTTTTTACAACATTGTGGTGCTTTGAAAATTCTGTGCAGCCAGATAGAGTAGGGCCAAAAAAAAATTGCTTTTTCAAAGCTAACAGTTTTGCCTGAGCAGAATTAAAAACATGATAAGCAGCATCGCTGGAATGATTCTCTTCGACAGTCTTGCAACTGGATAAACAAAGCATCCTTAGTAACACATCTGTTACAGACCCACAAGCAAATTCATGATCTATTTAATGCAAGGTTTTTACTTGTTTGTTCTGCCTTTAATCATATTTGCTTGCTGCATAGGTGTGAGGTTCTGAGGCCTTGCTTTATCTGTAAGAATGAAAATGTTTCCCTTTTTCTACAGCAATTTTTCTCTTCCATGATGTGACATTTATAAATGTTCTGCTATGAAAGCAGTTATTTGTGATGTGCTGTAAGAACCAATGTTGGGTACCATATTCCTGAGAAGTTCAGCAGCTGTATGTTGTTAGAAGATAATTATCCTATCTTGAATCTTGGATTTGTTATAAGAGATAGAATGTAATACTAATTAAATATGTCATGTTTGCACACATCAGAACATACTCAAAAGAACTGTTCTTGGATCATTTGCCTTATTTAACTACTTTCATATTATGCAGCAGCTAAATAAGGAAGAAAAGGTAACAGATTTCTCTCCCCTTCTTCATAGCCCTGTATTTCTCTAGATGGCAAGTTCATGCCGGTCTCCACACATGCTGATAGTACAGGGTGGCTTACATCAAGACTTTTGTATACACAATATACTTCAAAGTCACTGGATTCAGTTAGACTGTACAACAAATCAGACTGGCACTAGGTTATAGTATGACAGGCAAATGAATTTTGTTTTCTACGAAACAGGCTATTTTAGTCTGCTTAATAAATATTGAATGACAAGGTACAATTTCTTACCTTCTACTACATCACATGGCTCTCTGGAAGGACAAACATGTATAATGAATCAAATATTGAATTAAAATTTCCAACTTTCTTGTCTTAATTGTAACTGCTGTCTTGTAAGCAAGGCAAGAGTGCCTCAGTGGTAAAATTAAAATTCTTTCAAAATGGAGATTTATATTTTGTTTATCTTTTTCCACACAGCTCAGGACATCTGTATCTTACTCTTTGCATGCGGTAAATCATGTTTTCCTTCCTCTCTGTCATTTTTCTACCTATCAGTACTTTTAAACTAACAGCCTTGATACATTCATACCTACATATATGAACACATGTAATTATACAAAAGCCATTGCTTTCAACATAAATTTTCATGCTATTCAGGGCTTCTTGCTGCATACCTTTTAAATGTATGTGCATACATATTTGTGAGATAAAAACACACAAACTGATTTTCAATCTGGCAGATACAGAGCCAGAAAGCAATTCAGCAACAACATTTCTACTGTAAGGCTTTGTGTCTCAGAGCCGTGATGGGCTGAGAAAAGCTTTGTCAGGGCAGTTCAGCTTGTGAGCCTTTGGTGCAGTGCTAAGTTCAGTTTATTTACTGATACTTGTTTCCAGCAACTGTTAAAACTGCTTGGAGAGATGTGATTCAGGTTTTTCCAATCCCAGTGACCAGCCAGCCTCCCAAGGCACAAAAAACCTGCTTCAGGGTAGTTATAGCCCACAAATTCACTTTGTGTGACCAGAAGAAAAAAAAAAGGCAAAGGGGAAAAAAAAAAAGAGGCCATTTTACTAGGTTAAAGACTGAATGAAAGTGTCTTTGTGTCACAGTATATTTGCTGTGTTGTTACCACCGTTCCTCAGATATGGAAACAGAGCACAGGCAGAATTAATTGAGAAACATCTGTTTATTATCACTGTTTACCCTAGATAGGTCAGCACAGCCCTGCTTTCTTGTGTACTGAATGTTGACAAGCATTATTTTTTTTAATCTTCAAATTCAACTTACACTTTTATTTAAAATGTTCTTCTGAAGACTGAATTTTTTTCCCTCTTAAAATAAGATATTCATGCCCCAAAGGTGACCTGCTGTTCTCAGGGAGAGAAGGGGAAACCATCAGAAAAGAAGAAGATTTCTTGATAATCAAGGACACCTGTGATTCTGTGTTGCTTTCGAGAGCACAAAGACCTATAGATCTGCTCTTTCTTCCAAAGTAAAATGTCTGTGATCCATAAGAAGCTCCAATCCTTCCTTTTTCTCAGCCCAAAGAGAAAAAAGGAAAGAAAGAGAATTATGTGCCATCAGATCAGCTGCTCTCTGTTTCGTCTTTAAAAAGCTGAGGATGTTGCTATTTAACATAAAACCTTATGACCTTACTACCACGGCTGCTTTGAAACACCAGGCTGTTTAATGATGCAAATTGCAAACAGAGGGAAAACATCAGAAGAACCTGTCTGGAAATTAGTTTGTTTGACTGAAAATTAGATAGCTTAATCGAACTTGCAGGAAGTAGATTTTTTATTCAGAAACCTGGCTTAGAGCTTTTGTCCATTGGGGTTATTCTCAAAGAGTACAGGACCTTCGGGAGTGCAAGAATTAAAGCTTCATGTAACATCCACAGTATTGTGCTTGTGTTTGATTTTCTTATGTTTTAGACTAAAATCCTTCAACATGTGAATCTTATGTTATGCAATAATAAGCCTTAGAGCAGAGAAACTAAGTGATCAACAGTTCACGTCCCTGCCTTTCTAGAGCCACAAAATGATTATGTTCTGTCACTGTAACTAAGGGCAATATGTGTGCAGGGATGATTCTTATCCATTCATTCAAGCATGGAGGGGACCCTCCACAAACAGACTTTTTCCTTTTTGTAAGGAAGAAAGACCTCAGCTACCCATGTCACACTCCTCTATAGCGCCAGGATTTGCATTGAAAGAAGCTCTATGGGCAGGGTGATTAAGATGAAGGAGTGGGAAGGCCAAGCAGCTGCTGGTGGAAGCCTGTGCCCATCCTTACAACTCTGCGTCTTGACCAGAGGATTTATTCTTTTTCTGTTTCTAAGATGCCATTGCTAGGTCTTTTCAGGGACAGAATAGACATAGTCCTTTACCTACTGCATGAAAGAGGGAGCTGAGATCACTGGTCCAGGTCTTACTGGCAAATGCATGTTTTTATGAATGCACGCTTTGCTCTCCTTTGCCACCAGTACATATTCTGTTAGGAAACAGAAGTCAGAAGGAAGTAGATTAACCATGTCCTTAACCTGGTTCAATTCAAAAGCTCTGGGGGTGCAATGCAGACAAAAAGTACTGGTTCAAATATTTACTTCAATAAGTCTGTCCTCCCAGGTCTACAGCAGTTGTGAAAGTTTAACTGTAATTTCTTTGGATGAATATTAATTGCTGGCATTAAGAATAGGACACTTCAGTATGCTGCACTGGAAAAATACGTTATCTGAGCAAAGGATATGGGTTTTGAACCTGTAAAGCTCAGCATTCACGACCAAATAAAAGTGGTTGACTAATAAAAAGATGCAAGTAAAGACTCATGCAGAAAATTGTTCAAAACATTGAAGTGCTTCAGATTAGGATGATGGATTAAATTAAAATGCACAAATGGAAATACCTGAAGATTCTCATCTATGATTTCCAGCTTATCATTAGGATTTCTGGGCAATTACAGTCTGAAAAATCAAACCGGCTTTATTAGGTACCCATGTATGTGTTTTCTAGCCTAGATTTCAGCACCTTGATTTAGATGTTCAGTTTAATGGCAAGTTCTCAATGAAGATAATGAGAGCTTTGTCTGAGTAAGGTTAGATGAAAATCAGTGTTCTGGTATTCTGTCATTTGAAAACAGGAAGTTTTAGACATGTAAAGAGATTTTCTAAGTCTTACAGGAAATTACTGCAAAATAAAGGACTAAATAGTATATTTGTGGAAGTTGATTGAATTGGATGATGTTTTATACTGGAGAGATATTTTCACTAATATCTCCATTTTGCTAGGTTCAGATATTTTTTGCGTTATATCATGTAAGTGCAATTGATTTTCAGATGATATAGCAATATTTTATTCCTACTTCATTTGATTCAATGCACTACATCACAACTGTGTCCAAGAACAAACGTATCCATACTTGCATTTCTATTTATTATAATGGTTAGAGCCCTGTTGCAGAAGACTCACTGGAAAGACACCGATGCTAACTTTATCTGTTCTTCTGCACAGAGATACTTCTGACAAAAAAGTCCAAGGAAAGAGCTGCATTGTTGTAATTCTACTGTCATGGTGAACCTGTCTTTCCATGAGTTTAAACAGCACAGATAAAATAGATACTTTTTCACATTTATGTTTTCAGCACTGAAATTCCTGTGTCTCTAAACTCCATGAAGACTTAGGGTAAAAAAGAGCCATTCCTGAAAACATTTCCTATTCTTCATAATTCTGCTGGCAGTGCTGTAGAATTACATCCTTTATAGGTATCTGTCACAGTTTGATACTGTGATACCACTTCTTCACTTGCTTTGGTCCAGCATGTAATAAATTTAACTTCCAGAAACAACTTGCATTGCAAACTGCTGTACTCAGTTACAAGCTTCATGTGACTCCATTTTCCCTCTTTTATAGATAAAAACCTTGCTTTTTGTATGAGCAAGGAATGTTTATAAGTGTAGGTGCTAACTCTCAATGAAAATTTTAATTCATAAGGCAAATAATTTCCACTTGTCTATCCTCATACCAGATTAGCAGACTATAAGCACAGCAGTTGAAAACAGGAGATTTGGTTTTCAATGAAAAATATAAATCCAGTGTTTTGCCTGGAAATGTTTGGAAAAAACTGAACAGTTGGGAAATAAGTAATAAATAGATTTTATAGAAGATAGTTAAAGCTGGGGGTACAATATTTAGTTCCTCTTATCTTTTCTAATTGGTCTAGTATAAAGCTTTCTCAGTAGAGCCTCTACATCCACTACTTCATTCTGGCTACTATTGTTAGAAGAAGGCAATAATCAGTGTATAATTTCTGTTTATAAAAGAAAATTATGTAAGCTGCTGATATGAAGCGCTATGAAATTAGTCTTTTGTAAACCAACAGACAGTATCTGTAATATATAGTTATCAAAAATCACTGGAATAATTCTTAAATAATCTAACTTGCAGAAATGTTGATGGTAAAAGGTACAGAAATTTAATAAATTGATTATGAGTTCTCTCAAAATTTAAAGGTAATAATGGAAATTTATTTATGTTGTTTTATCTGCTACATGCCTTATTTATGTTTTAAAGAGTAATTCACATCACTAAAATGCAGGAGTTAATAATCTTTAAGCCAATAGGTACTGTTTCCCTTAAGACAGGGAAAGGCTTGTGAAATATTTGGGGAAAAAAAGTGTTTTAATTGCTGAAATAAATGGCAAATTTTAGAGGAGAAAACAAAAATAGAATATAAAAACTGTTTGTCTCCTAGGTAAACTTAACTATTGACAGGTCTGAAATCATAGAAGCTCTTTTCAAAATCTTCAGTGTCAGCTGTATATTGCATTTACTCATTCCATTCCCACACTACTCTTAAGGGGATTGCTTGATTCCTGACACTGTGACAGAAGGAAACTTTGCTATAGAATACAGAAATAATGCCAATTTTGTTCTCTGAAACAGAGTCAAATACCAAAATTCTACCATTTTAACATTTTAAGGTGATATACAGATGGTGCTATATTGGACTCAGTTTTAAAGAACGTTCATGGATGGGCAGATGCTAATTCCTGCTAAAGCTGGATTTTAAACCTGAACCCCTAAGTATTCAACAGAAGACAGGTTAAAAAGCGCAAGTGAGCACCCATTATGTGTTACCTCATGAGGGTGTGTGTTGTAGGAGCATTCTGAGGATCCTAAAGACTCTAGTAAGAATATACATTTTGTGTCAAAGTAGCACATCTTTTGCAGTACCCTGCAATAGTTCTACAAGGTATTCTCCCGAGTTAGTGTTTAGTCTCTGGATGGATGAAAGGCGTCTGCCAAGATCTGACTGAATGCAGAAATGTTTCACTCTCCCTGCTCCACTAGAGTTTTATCAGACAAACAATGCAATATTGCACACTACAATTTAATGATTATTTTGAGATGAGAATGAAATTTATGAATGAAAGTATTTTTAAAAGCCAGAATCCGGTACAAAAATTGAGAAAAACTGGCTTTTCAACACAGAGTTACAGCAAACACAATTTGCTGCCCTTCAGCTACAATTCCAGAATTGTCTCAGGATTTCAGGGATCTATTAATGATTTTGATGGCAGGACGAATTCAGAGATTGTTTAGTTTCAATTTGTATAAGATACAACTTGTTTGAGATGTGATAAGCTTATTTTGGAAGGGCCTAGTGAACCATATTTTGACCATCTTGCCTAACTGGGGAGTTTTAACCCAGATGATGATCATTGCATCTTTACATTATTATGGAAACAGAGAGTACATTTTCAGTTGAGTTTTTGTTTTTGTGTTTTTTTGATATTTCTCACGTATATAATTTAAATTCTAATATGACCGTGAATAGTTACGGATTTAAAACAGAAAAAAACCCCAAATTTGTATTCTTTATGCAAAAATGTGATATCATACATAATGGTTTAATATTATATTTGTTTAATTTCAGACTCAAACATCATTGAAACAACAGTTAATAAGATTTTTTCTTAAACAAAAGCCATTTGTTATCTGTCTCATCCCCTCACCTCTTTTGAAAATACCTGAGATTAAAGCCGCAATACTGTAGATTTTTAAGCATATATCCAACATAACTATATGTAGTTGCATTAAAAAAGGATTGTCTGGTCAAATTAGTGAAGCTAAACAAATGTATCATTTGGAACTCTATATCAAAATTTGTATGTATTCTATATATCCTACCTAGTAGATTCTAAGTGATGGGAAGAGGTAGTTCAAAAAACACAGCCCAGGATAAAGGATCTTCAATTTAGTAATTTTTTTTCAGTTTTGTATACGTCTCGACATTTTTTCCCACTTCCAGACTGGTGCAGGTTCCTACATACAGACATCATAAGTGGAACGGTTAATTTGTCTCCACACAATTATCTCTTACAGTCAGTGGGACTGTTGCTGTGAGTCAGAGTTGCCAATCTTGTTCTCATCATTTTCCTGGAATGGAGTACCAACAGTTTCACAAGAAAGTAAAATTTCCTAAATCACAAATCTCAGCCCAATTTTGCTGACAGGTTTGTGCTTTTTAAAGTACTTGAAAGTTAAAGATTTGAGTTTTACCATATAAAGAATTCCGATGCTTTGGGGTTTGCTTTATATCTGGCTCAAGCAGATGAAACAGTGACTTTCAAATTCTTTGGACTATGCACCTTCTTCCTGAACCTGTACTTTTGTTGTCTGTGCCAGACTGGCCCAACACGTTAAAAATGCCACATCTGCTCTCCCATCTGTGAGCAACGTGAATTTTAGCCTTGCTCATGTGCTGTTCTCGAGGACAGAGCAAATGCAGCTAGTACTGAGCATCTCCTCTGAGGAGCAAGGTTTTGCTGGTTTTGTCACTGGTGTTTCAAGATGATTCTTACACTCATGCACACACACACACACACACACACACACACACAGAGTTGTTATTTCCTCACTTTCTCTAACAAAAGGAGAACTGTTGTCAACATTTCTTCTCCTCTTTTGGTTGTATTTGTCGGGCAAAGATCATCATGCTCTGATTTAGTGTTTTCAAATAAGTGTGCCCTCTGGTGCAGCACTCTATTGAGAGACAACACAGCCCAGGCAGGAGAGTTCAGCATGGCCACTAATAAAACACAAGTGCTGCTTTGTCAGGCCACAAGTGATTACTTGAACAAGTGCCAACCAAGAAACCAAACATTAGAGCACAGCTCTTCAGACCCTCAAGACAAAGGGCCAATTGACTTTCCTCATTAGTTTTTGTGCCAAACATGTAAACACAGTTTCCTCTCTATCTTTGATGCTCAAAACATGCCAGCTTGTTAACATCTTGGGTGGTATGGTGGTTTATGAGCCTGTAAAGACTATTATGTACTGGTAGGTTTTGTCCTAATTGAAAAGATTGGCTTCTCCTAAGGACGCCCGAAACTGGCATCTTTTTGACGATTTATAAATTCTGTCTTTGCTCTAACAGACAGATGAAACTGTTTAAAAGAAATTTAACATACACAAGACCTTCCTCTGTCACACATACAACTGCTGCTACAGTTTGAGTAATGGAAAATGTTAACATTTTGTAAGAATTAAGATTGATATCCAGGTCACTGAAAAATAAAACCAATACCCCCTCACCCCCCCTCCTACCTCCCCAAGTGATAACAGCAGCTTTGGCTACATAAACTGTGTGATAAAACCATGTTTGTAACTGCTCTGCAGAAAGCTTCCTTAGATTTTTTGCTTGATTTTCTTTGTTTTACACTGATTTTTTTTTTAGGACCTCTGACATTTTAACTTCCTTTGTACTTTACTCCAGGCTTTCTTGTTTCTAAATGCTATGACTGTACAAGATAATGGAAATTGGAACAATTTCAAACAATGTGAAATGTTTGTGAAAGGTGTTGAATTTTAGTCAGTGCACAGGGAACGTTTTCTCTCTTGTAAATCCCCTTCACATATGGTGTGACTGCTGACATGAAATTTTACCAAAGTAAAATACTGAAGGTGCCTTTAAATGGTCACTTTATGAATGACTCTGCAAGGTAGTGAGCTCTATGAACTGGCTTCTTTTTTAATTTTTGCAAATAAGCTGATATTACATTTTTTCCCCCACTTTCAAAAAATTTGATGAGTTTTTAAAAAATCAAGCTGTTTATTAAGAAAAACACCCAACAAAATCCCCCTATTTAAGTCATGTTTCCAAATAAAAATGAAAGAGGATTATTTGCCAGCCTCTGGCAAAACCCATATAACCTCCCTCCCACAGGTCTAATGAGAACTTCATTATTGTCAGTGAATAAACTGTTAAAAATAGGCACAAGTAAACTATTTTAGATTTCATTTAAAAGCTTAGAAAAGAAAAGAAGATAAAAAAACCTGTTCCAGTATTTTTATTCACAGTCTGTCTCTCTCCCCCCTCCCTAGACAGTAAATCTGTCTTTTAAAATAAAGCATGAAGGTTGTGAGGAGTTATCTGCAGGCAGAGGAATAAGTACATTCTGCTTAATGGGAGCCCAGCTACTGCTGGGCTCAGTGACACTGAATGAAAGAAAGGGCTAGATTTTTGGTGGAGTGTTGGCAGCAAGCATAGAGGCACAAATGTTCTCCTACTCCCTTACGTTGAGACTCTGGGTGACATGAAGAATGAATATTAGATCAAACTCCAAGGTTTTCATCCTAGGCTGCCCCACAGCCAGGAGCCTTCAGTGCTCATGTCCCTGGCTCTGCAAGTTCTGGCTTGCAGGGTCTTCAGCAGGTGGCTGAGGAGGCTCTAGGCTACTCACCCATTCCCCATTTCCGCTGCAGAGCTGTCTGCCAGAGGTTTGGAGGTGCTGTCTGCAGCTTAAGATTTCTGCCTGGGCTCTGCATGATTTAGGTCTCAATCTGCAAGCTCTGTTTGTTTGAGGTTTCCCTGCATCATCTTGAATTAACCCTAACCTAGGAGTAACAGCAGAGACTGTTAATCACCCTCAAGTGGACCGTTTGTGGACAAACAAATGGTTTCCTCCCAGACCAAGCCAGTTTTCCAAGGCAGGGCTGTAAAGAAATGATAAGAAAGCAGGCAATCTCTCAGCTACAGACAGGAGATACCTGAGGGGGCTAATGGTGGGAATCCCGTGACAGATTAAGTTTCAGATGTTTTCAAAGACTGGTACCTGTGCTGTTCACCTTGAGGGGGAATGAAGCAGAGAGCAACTCTTCCTTCCTGAAAACAAAACCACCTTTGGTATGCCACCAGGGAAGGATGAGAAATGCTGAGGGGAGTTTAGTCTGGGGAAGGTGTTAAAAACACTAAGCAAAATTGTGGTTTTATGTCCAGGCACACTGTTGGGTGCCTGCAAAGAATCGGAATGGAGTCCCAGAGGACCTTCCTGTCCCCAGCCTGATGAAAGGGCAGATTTAAGCCATAAGAAGGTCCAGGGGTCAGTTCTCTATCCAGGAGAGATTTTGAAGCAGGAATTTCATTTCCCAAGAAGGTTTTACTGAATTGTATCTTCACACAAAATTGCACTGAAAGACTCCAAGCCAGCGCACTGTCTGGACTCTTCAGAGACTCTTAAGACTTAAATTGCTCTGGGAACACTGCAGCCTTGTGTCCAGGCTGGAAGACCTCAGGATTTTTTTTTTTTTTGGTGAGAGCTGGCAGCAACGTCTCTGAAAAGTCCTCTGGAGTTTTCTGTGTTTCAAAACTATAGCTGTCTTTGCTATTTAAGAAGTTCTCCATGTGAGTGGAGCTTCTCCTAGGCTTCTCTGTAGTACAGGAAAAGTTAACCTCCTTGTAGTGCCAAAGCGAATTCTAGATGCAAGGAGCAGTGACAAATTTGGATGTCTGAAATGAGGCAAAGAGCTGGGAAGGTCTATCTGAGCAGGATGGACAGGTACTGGTGAAATAAAAGGTTCAATGTGACTAAATGGTGATGATGANCAGGATTTTTTTTTTTTTTGGTGAGAGCTGGCAGCAACGTCTCTGAAAAGTCCTCTGGAGTTTTCTGTGTTTCAAAACTATAGCTGTCTTTGCTATTTAAGAAGTTCTCCATATGAGTGGAGCTTCTCCTAGGCTTCTCTGTAGTACAGGAAAAGTTAACCTCCTTGTAATGCCAAAGCAAATTCTAGGTGCAAGGAGCAGTGACAAATTTGGATGTCTGAAATGAGGCAAAGAGCTGGGAAGGTCTATCTGAGCAGGATGGACAGGTACTGGTGAAATAAAAGGTTCAGTGTGACTAAATGGGCTCATGGTGATGATTCAGAGAAATATGGGTGAGGATTTCCCATTTTCCCTTTTTCTTCCTCATACCCACAGTCCATTTTCCTTGCCTTGGGGGACAGAAGTCTCCGATTCTCCCTGTATTTCTCCTTTTCCTTCCTCTTCCGAGGTTTCTACTTTCTTCGTCATGTTGCTGACTTCCTTCAATCTGAACCTCCCCTAAGAATACCAGTTCCTCTTCCATACAAATGTATACAGCATACGCTGGGAAATTTCAATTATCCAAGTTCTGCCACATCATGGAGGGTGCCTTCCCTGAGAATGCCATCACTTACTCAGGAAGGCGTCTGCCAGATACTACAGATTTTGAGACAATTTGGATCTGATCTAAGAATAAATAATAAGATTCTTTACTTTGTCGGGTTCATCCCCTCTTCTTCAAACCCACAGTGATTATGTAGTACTGGATTATTAATGCCAAAGTAAATGTCCGAGGCAGTTTTTACTCAGAACTGAACTGAGTATATGTGACAATTTGAGTCAGTGTGTCACAGATTTTTCAGAACTATCTATGATATTCTTTATGCTGGGGTTTATTTTTGTTGTTGTTTGGGTTTTTATTTTCCTCTGAATTTGAATATCACACACACAATCTTTTCCGTAATTTGGTGGATCTGAATCAGAGCTGAATTTGCCTCAGTGCACTCTGTATCAAGTGCTGCATTTATAGTTCACTTCAAAACTCCTCTTTGCAACTTTACCAAATTTTCCTTAAAGAATAATTACTTTGAAAGGTGTTTCCAGTAGCCAATACATTTTTGATTGCCTGATATTCAGGGTGAGTACATTAATAACACAATACAGTTTGCTGTTTTTCTGACATCTTAACATTCTGGAATTTCAGCAATCAAATTTGACCTACAGAACCCTGCACACAAATCTCTTGAATCAATCATGCCACACAAAGCAAAGCCTGCTGTAGTTTTGCTGTAAAAGTGAAAATTGAAGAGTATGGTATTGGTGCTCTTTTGCTACCAAGTTCATCACAGCAGGACCACGCACTCATGATAGACCAAATAAGTATAATGAAACTCTCAGCATTTTGATGTATAAGCCAAGACCAATGCTTTGACCTTTCAGAGGCAGTAAAGTGGATACAGGAATTGTGGAAGAAATGTGGAAGAAAACTCTTACCCTGAGTCAGGCTGTGTGTATAGAGATAGGGTCATTTTGTGAAAGAAACGCCATTCTAGATGTGTTAAGATGGTCCTGTACTGAAGTTCAGTACTGTTCTGAAATGGTAAATTTCAGTGAAAACAAGTTTCAGACATCACTGTGACAGAACAAGTGGTGCGTAGAGATTGGAAGAGAGAGTTGTGTGAGAAATCACTTTCTGTTAGTTTTTTTACCAGCTAACTCTGCAGAACAAAATGATTGTCAATAGATCAGGAGGATGAAGGTTAAAGGTAAGAAAATGTATAAAAATGTATGTATCTACCTTGCTCCCAGATTTTGTCTCTATCCGAGTGTTAGTCATCTGATCATCTGCAGCAGAATTTGTTGTTAGAGATTTGTTGCTAGATCTCAGCAACAGGGATATTTCTCAAGCTCTAGCAGAAAAAATTGGTCAAAGTACGCATTAAATCACACTGGAAACAGGTGCAAATTACTTCTTTGATTCTTCAAGTTTTTCTGCTTCTTTGTGTACACAGCAAAGTAGCATGAAATGCCATTTATGAGGTCTACTGATGAGAAGAAAGTACACAACTGCAGGCATCAGATTCTTTTCTGGGTAAGGTTCATCCTGTCTTCTTCAAATCCGTAGTGATTATGTAGTGAATTATTAATGGTAAGGTAAATGCAGCTATACTGGTGGAAAAGGAAAAGATATGTACTGTTATTACGACTGAGAAATTGTTACATGGCAAAAGGATAGGCTGTCATTTATAAACCATTTTTATATTTAAGGTTCTCTCATTCTCTTGTTCCTCTGTTAAGTAGTTACAGAGAAAAATAAGAGACTGGGACAAGGATGACATTTCTTTCTAAGGGTCACTCAGTGCAGTGTAAACTCCCACTGGGCCCATACTTGCAATGAGTTCTGCACAGGCAAAAGTGTGCTGGCTCAGAGCAAGATTGTGTCTGATCCCCTTTGGGTCAGGGCACTAGGACTAAGGGCTACTCAGAGATATTTCATAAAGGGGAAACTATCACACATTTCTTTTGCAAAATAAAAAGATGGTGACTTTATAAAAGAAAACAGTCCCAGTAAGCCTAGACTGAAAAGTGAGAGTCTAAAAATATGATCCCCAGAAAAACAGCTTATGACTACTAGTATTTAAACAACAGAGGAAAAGAAGAAATATCCTTTCTTTCTTCAGCCACTTCCCAAATTTGGGGGGATGTTACGGACATTTAATGACACTAAATGATTTATTAATTTGGGACTATTTTTCTTTCCAGTGTAAAGAAAACATTTTAAATTCTCCATTTTTTGATTCATCACTTAAAAAACATCTGCAGAAATGACTATTTTCCTATATCTGAATTCTTGATCGTCTGTAGTTTATATAGCCCCTGTATGTCACGTGCATTTATCCAGTCTTTGTTTTTCACAGCCTTTGTATGTCATCTGCACTCAATCCAGAATAAATAGCAATATGGTGTGATCTCTTTGTCCATATGATTACTATTTCTACTATATCACCATGCTTTTTTCTTGTACAGCACCTGGCAAAATGGGATCCCAATTTGCTTTCATGCTATAGGACCACTTACTATAATGTGATAGTGACACGCTCAGTTTCTAGATGCTTGCACACATATATAAAGAAGTTTTGTGGGATTCAGAGTAATTTATAACTCTTCTAGAAAAAAACAATTCTTTTTCTCTGAATCCCGGCCTTTTAAGGAGTTAAAAATGTGATGTTTATTTTTTGTTCTTTGTAATGCATGATTTTATACTACTTACGGAATATGATCTTTCTGCTTTATTAAACTTGCAATTTAGAAAAACTGCTGGAGAGTGTTTACACTCAACAACACCTTCTTCTAAATAGCAATAAGAGTAACTACATAGTTTGAGTTCTGATCATTTGTTTAAACTGTTACATGATTGAATTCTGTTCTGGTTTGTATTCAGGCATCTCCTCCAAATATGTTAGAGATATCATACACTGAAATTCCAAAGTGGGTGCAGGGCTTCCCTACTTTTGTTCTTCTGCACTGACAGTTTTTAAAATGAAAGCTTTTAACTGTATTATATAGGATCATTAATTTCTGCATTTTACACTTGAGCAACAGCATTCTGATTATCTGCTGCAATGAAAAATAAGCATCCCTGCTCCTGCAGACTTAATTACTTACTGCAGGGCCCATCCCTTCCTAGTTATGGCACGCAATCTGCAAATGGGGTCAAAAACATTATTAAAAACAAAATTATCCACTGGATGGGGAAAATAAACATTCAACTGTGACCTAAAGGACCTCACCAACACAGGAGGCAAACATAGCTGCACACATTACACAGCTTTACAGAATTTGCTGGGGAGATCTGTTCTCAGACAACAAAAATAAGTGGCCAAATGAACTCATTGCACACGATAGCCATGCATACTATCATGGTGTAAAGTATATTCTGGCTAAATATTTTATGAATGGGGGAGGTGACTAATGTAGAAACATACCTATGTGCTTTGGAAAATGTGCCAAATGATTAGATACCTAGATGCAATGTGAAGTTTCTAGAAAATCTGGTTTGGAAGCCCCTAAAACCTTGCTGTGTTGCCTTCTTGAATATTAAGGTTTGTATGCCACATTCTTCTGGAAGTACGATTCAGCTCTGAAGAAAATTATAAAATAGACTTTCAATACAGTAAATACATTGTGTCTTTTGTTCTTTAAAAATAGCCTTGGTTTCATTTAAGAACAAGCAGCAAAAGTTATGAAGGATCTGGGAGATTTAAAAAGTAAAATTCTTTAGTGCTTACAAAACCACATGAAAATGGAACAAACACAACTAAGTCCTTTGAAAAAAATAATAATCTATTTGTTTAAACAGCATAGAAGACCGTGGCATAATATTTATAAGTTTTCCTTAGCTGAATGGGTGAAAAAACAGATCTGAGATTATCCAATGTCTAAAATTCTAATGGATGGTAATAGAATTGTAAACTATAAATGAAATGCAGATCTATTTATATTAACAGAGATACAGTATTTACTTGTAATATTTATAGCAATAGCATGCTGATATATTTTATAAGACAGTGGACCAAGGAATCTATTGTTTTGAAATCACATAAAAGCAATAACAAGATAGAAAACAATAAAATATTTAAAGTGCATACAAGGAAAATAAGTCCATAAACCACACAGTTAACATTAAAATATCATTCAGTACCATTTGGAATTTGTCTATTTGAATACATTGTATTTAATTAATTATAAGCACTGCAAATTGCTGAAGATAAAAATACAATTCAGTCCAGCACATAATAGTATAATATCTTTTCTATGAAATAAAAGCATTATAAATTATAAATAATAAAATTCCAGGAAAATGATCAGGTTATAACAAAACAGTAGTAAGTTATCAACACACAAAAATATGAGAGATGCAGGCAGTATGCAATTATCTAGATTTGAAAAGCAATTCCATAGTAAATTTTGTGCTGTAATTTAAACTTCAAGCAGTATTAAAATACTCTTTTAAAACTGCATTTGCTGAATTCTGCCTGCAAGTCCAGATCAATGAATCTTCATGGGGTAGGTTTTACTTTTTCCTTTATTCAGCTGTTAACATTTTCCTGTGGCCCTGTGCCGCTGAGGAGCTGTTCTGCTTTCCAGATCAGTCCATCTGGATAGATACCCATGATCTAGACTTCTTTCCCACTGTACTGATATTTCAGCCAGAAGTCACATGGCCGTTTTATTATCAAACACAGGAAAGCTCATCCTTTTTATGCTTGAGGTTTTGGAGCTGTGGGCTTCTTTCTTCACTTCCTGGCACTGCATGTCTGTTCCCAAAGCAGCTGGCAGCACCAGAAGCACCAGCAAACCCCAGAGTTGATGGCAATGGTGAAGGGAAGTATAGGGATGTGTATGAAGACCTGCAGGAAACCTTCCAGCAATTCGAAGGGTGACACTGGGAGGTTAGAAAAGAGAATTTGTTCCTTAAGACAGATTTTGGAAAAAATGGGAATTTGTTCAAGGGTTGGGGGAACTGGAAGGGCTAGCAGGACTTGAAGTGGCTTGTAGTGGAGGGGAGAAGACAGACCTGCTATGTCCATAGAGGAGATCTAACAGCAGTGTCTGGAGCTGTGCTTAGGGGTGGAGGAGAAGGAAAATTTGACTGCACCTGAGCAAAAGCAAGATAAAGAGCAACTCACAGCTTTAGCTGCAGATTTAGGTGGCAGCTGGCTTCCTTAGTTTGGCTCAAAATCACTTGGCTGCCCTAATTTGTGCAGAGCATCGAATGGGCACAGCTTTAGAGACCATAGCTTGCTGTTTGGAGGCATAAATGTCTGAGACACCCTGTTCTGGCTGGGGAAAATGGGCAGCTCAAAATCCTCACCTCCTCCTGCTGCACAACAGTGGCTTGCACTGCTCTCTTCAGGGGTGTCTTGTGGGGCAGCCCAAATCAGGTATATGCTGGCAGGAGCCTGCACCCCAGTCAGGGGTTATTTGTGCTGACTGTCCTGCCCTGGCACTGCCAGGGACAGCACAATTTGGCTGCTGCGGCAGAGCCCCTCCTAGACTGTCCCTCAAACCTCCTCCTGCTTCTGCACAGGAAGCCCTGACATCTAAATGAAAATGCAATAGCCCTGTCAAGTTCTTGAGTTGGGGATGAGGAGAAATATTTCAGAAATACAAGATGATCAGTGCAACAACCTGGATAATTGACAGTGCACTCTCTATTTTCATTTTGCTGATGTGATTCATTGTTGCAGGAGCAGCCTTTCAAGGAGAAAGCCTGAAGTCCTGTTCTTGCTGTTGCTACAAGCTTTGCTTGTTTAAATATTTTTTAATATTTAAGCCTGTCAGTGTCAGGACTTGCAGGCCAATATCTGACATTCACTTTCATATTCCTAAGGCCAAGGAAACTGCAAAGCTATGAGGTAAAGGAAATGAACATAGCCTATCACCAATGCCTTGCTACATGCTCCAGGAGGAGCATTAAACAAAATCACAATATTTTCTTAATATTTACACAATGACATTAGAGTTTTTGTTAACCCCTCCACCTCAAAACATTCCTGGAGCAAAAGGAAGGCAGTAGTGGTAAAGCTGGATTGTATAAGGCCCCAGATTCTTAACTCTTTGAGGAAGAAGTGGAGGGAGAAACACACTTCAGTTTCTTTTACATTTCCCTGGAGGTCTTTCAAACTTATGTTGACATGGAGGATCAAGACAATCTGAACTCCTCTTCACATTCAGTGGAACCCAACTGTTCCTCTCCATTTTCTTCCTTCAGCTTCCTTCAGAAGAACTGGGTCTCTCTCTGCTTTGTTTGAGTCTTCTCTCACAGATCCTCTCATTCCTATTCCCTGAGATTTTTCCTTCAGTCTCTAGATTGGTTTTCCAGACTCCTTGCTGTGATTTTTCTGAAGTATACACCAGTTTGTTCCTGAATTTCTGAGACAGATATTACTACCTTCATTGAGAAAACCTGATTTTTATTGGCCAGTAGGCAAATATTCATAGCTGACATTTTTTTTGTCTTGCTATCTATGTGTCATTTCTACTGCATAAGAGATGTTTCAGTATCTTGCAGTTTTATATTGTATGTTGTACCAGTTCTAAAATATGTGTAAAATCACACTAGCTCATTTCAGCTATTGACCACCTACAGGTGAACAACTTTAAGACATACATAATTTTGCAGGTAGAAGTGAAATTATGTCCAGAAAGCTCCCATGTTTGTGATCAGACAGCATTAAGAGACCCACTTTTTGTTGCTAATCACATGGATTTTAACTTATCTCATGAAACACGATGTCTTGCAAATCTGTGTAGATGAGATTATGAGTTCTCAGAAACAATAAAAAAAAGAAACCCCAAACATTATTTTCTGTGACATGGAAAGCTAGAAATTATACTTTAAAACCTCGCAACTCAAACCTTTTAAGAGAAGGATTCTGAGGAAGTGGGATGCATGAGGGGAGTGAAGTGGGTAATCTTGCAATTTTTAAAGTGAATTATGGCTTGTAAATGCTCAGAGTCAATAATTTTTTCTTGTGTGTGAAATATGATGCTGAATGTACATAAAAGAGGAGGAGCAAAGCTATATAGAAACATTGGTTATTATTTTACCCAGTGGCATGCTTTGTGCTTTATTTTACACAGATGTTCTTCCTTTATCTTTCACTTTCTCCTTGTTCTTCTCAAGTTCGGTGGCGTTAGACCAGTCTGGACCTTAAGAATTGGCTTGTTACATCACTAATAAGACTCTTTGTGAGTACTTTATGGGTTGTCTCTCCATCATGCCGTTTTCAGAATGAAAGCTGAGCAAACTTTGCACAGGCCGATATACCACAGAACAGGAGATATGATGAACACAGCTCCAGGGAGAAAGAAGTCATGTTTCATTCACAGCCAGTACTGGGTCAATGGGTTTTGCAGAAACCAAGGTGTGGGGATTGCACCTGACTCTGCTATGCCTGATGCCATCTTCACTGACAAACAGACATGGCATCCTTTGTTCAAATTCCTTACTAAAATAACACATCTTTTACATTTCCCTGGAGGTCTTTCAAACTTATGTTGACATGGAGGATCAAAGACAATCTGAACTGGACCAAGACAGACTTGGGTTTAAAACCCGTACAAATTGTGCAACAGAATAATTTTATTCTGATTTACTTCTATTTTTTTATTGAGTGAGTTCTCAGCTTCTGCAATGTCTACCACTTCTGTTTCAACAGTCTTAATTAGAAATTACCTCCTCCCATGTCCATTTTCTTTACCATCCGGTTCTGTGATAAGTGATGAAACATACTTTCAAGTTTTGGGGCCAGAGGAGAAAAAGAGGTGAATGAATTCTGCAGGAAGACTGTGTAACTGTGCTTTTAAGGGAGAGTGTTCATGACAAATCAGTTAGTTAAGGTGTTTCAAAATGCTGCAGAAACAATGTCCAAAGACTTAACAAAAACTTGTTTGAGGTTTAGAAGGAAAAATATCCATTGTAAAGGTAAAAATGCTTCATTGTATGAATCAAGCAGTACTGGTCTGATTTCAGAAACCTAATTGGTACTTGCATTAATGTCTTCTGACAATGCAGCTTTTTGCTTTTTTTCTTAAGCTGTAAAGTAAAGCCAATTCAAATGAACTTCTAAAGTGTATTTGTGGTTTCATGATCAAATCAAAATAAAAAAATAATGTGACCAGCTTTCATAGAAGATAAATTAGTCCCATCCTAATAATTAAGAGAATTTCTGTTGCAAACAAGAAAATAAAAGCACTGTGTATTTAAAATTAATATTTTTAGAATGTTTCAAATTTTCAGGCTGCTAGGTAAGTATAATATGTGCAATGAGATGATGAACCATAGAGAGTGTCCTTCTATCTGTTCCTGTAGAATGGACCTAAATGAATCGCCAAAAGATACGGAATGTAAGTGGAAGAAAATACTGATAAAGACAAAACCATGCATGTCAACAGCACTGTTAAAACCAATGTACTTAATTAAAAAAGTGAAGTCAATTAAAAACAAAACAACAGTGCAGTATATGCAAGTGCTGGAATAATCATTAAGTCTTGCTGAATAATGGAGGAGTATAGAATTTTTTTAAAGTGAAACAGCAGGGGTGAAACATTACACAAAGCAACAATCTACAACAATATGACAATTGAATTACTTCAGCCCCATTAGGCAGGTGCAGAAGAATAATTAACATGAATTTCTTCAATGGAAAGTGAAAAGAATAAACTTCTGTCTAGAACAAACTGCTGTTTTTTCTCTCCAAAATGGTAAGAAAATCTGACAATAAGTAGACTGATTAAAGTGAAATCTTTATGCTTATCCTCTTTTTGAGACTGGTTAATCATGGGAAAAAATGTATGTAGTTTATTTTCTTCGAGTCTGACAGTGTAAAAGCCGGCCATCACAGCTCACATCAGCTTTAGGTTTTCTGCTGAGGTGCAAACACTGATGGCTTTTATTAGAAATAAAATATAAAAAGCAGTAGGTTTTGAATTTTTAGATTTTTTTCTGACATAAGAAGTGTTAGGGCAAGTATTGAGATCCATTTAGGATCTATTTTTCCATTTCAAAATCAGAACAAGTTTGTGACCTCTAATTTCAATCTAAGCAACAACTTTTCTCTAAAATGACAAAAAAACCTGAACAAACTTCATAATGTCTCATGAAATGTAAGCTGCCTCTTAAACTACATTTCTTTCCCCTGTGTTTTCCCCTATGGAGTTCTACTAAAATAATTCTAGTTAGTTCTTCTGAAAGAGATTGATCTGGAGACATGCAGTTTACTGAGGTACATTTGATTTACCCCCTTTAGAAAGAACTGGGTAAACATTAGCACTGGTCATGTTATAAATATATTAATTGCAGATATGGGCAGAAGATCTCAAGTGACTGAGTGAGCATGCCTTAAGAAGCTACTGCTCTGCAGCCAGAGAGACTGTGGAAGGATTAATGTTCATTTTATAAGCTGAGGTTGCGAGCTCTGGTAGCTTTAAAGAAGCTATTTTATTTCATGTATGCAATAGCCTGCAAGGGGCTGACAAATCCCAGATCTCTCAGACAATTTGTCTTATCTACCTCATCATCCACCACCCTCTTTCCACACGGCTTTTGGGCTACCAGTCACATACAGTCTTCTGGCAGTTTACTACTGCCACCCTCCATCCTGAACTCGGCTGCTGTCCTCTAGTGTATGCCCAGGTGTCTCATGTAACTGCACACAGCTCTCCTAAGGCCAAGTATTTTTCCTCTCCTCTACTATGTGATTAGATATATGACTATCATATAATTTTGTTGTATTTTCCTAGAGACAGATGTGTTTCCATTCACATGAGGTGAGTTGCTATGTATTGCTATACCAAATTTCCAGTTACTTTGAACTAGGAATAAGTAGGTATCACCTCTCAATCTAATGGGAATAATAATCATTTAAGAACTGGGAATTCCACAAGTATATGAGGCTGCTGTATGGGCTGGATACAATTTTTTTCTCATGTTTAATTTTTTCAAAATTGAAGACTTTCCAAATTCAATCATATTTTATGTTTTATTTTCCTAAAAATGCCAGAGACTAGAGTGCTTTAGAGAGCCAGAATGCCCATTTTGAAAAGGAGACAGGCTTTGGGATGAACATAATTTTTAGAAATGGGATCAAAACATAGTAGTCCCCAAAATGCAAACAGATGTTTGGTACTTTTTCCTGGTCTGAACAATTCTCCTGGTGCTACTGGAATCAGGAGGACTTTAAATCATTGATTTCTGGAATGGTGAAATGATTTCTGACCTTGCAACTGTCCTGCACCTAATACTCTTTCCTAGTTCATGTCCTCAGGTTATAAAAACTAAATTGACAGCTAGGTAGAAACTAAGGAGAAACCAGAGAAAAAGCATGGACTAGTTCTGCTGCAATGACTGACATGGAAATGCAAGCATGGATAAGTACCTGTTAAAGAAGGTTATGCAAAGATGAAACTCCCAGAATGGTTTCCAATTCTACAAAAACTGCTCCCTCAAAGAATTAGTGGTATTGAAACTCTGGTTATTGCTCCTCCAAAGCACTGTCACAGCATAGAAAACATTAAAAGGTGTCACTCCAGATAAAATGAAAGAGTCAAGGAGCACTAACATCTCTTTTCTGCACAAACTCTGAAGCAGCCCACAGATGACAGAAGCTACAAACCCAAGCAGATGCTGAGCCTGTAACTTAGATAGAAAAAATGCAGAGAGACAGGACTGGCTGCAGTTTATTCTGTGCTATAAACATAGTGAACTATGAAAGCATAATACACATTTTGCTCAAGGTAATAAATGGCTGGTGATATTTCAGTTCTATGTGGACTTCTTAGTGTTCCTAATCGTCCTTGTCTTCTACCACTTCTCCATCTTCTAAACACAATCCATGCAGCTAGAAGTCAATTTCATACAGGCTATTTTTCTAAAACGAGAATTACAGGAATTTATGTTCCAAAGATTCTGACCAAAACAGTATTTTCTAGACCTTCTTTACAGGCTACTGTATGACATTCCAACTAACTGAACTCCTCTCTAGCCTCACCAAAGGCATTCAGACGTGCTTTACTCAGAGTTCTTAAAGAGGTACAGTGTTTCATTTTCTCCCTCCACAGGTCTCCAAATCTTCAAGTTGATGGTGTCATGTGAGCAGAGATGAACAAACATCCAACTGTGTTTATTAAAAGAGCTGATACTGAATGGACATTCTCAAAACAAAAAATATTTTGTTTCAGAGATTGAAGAGCATCTTGAGTTCGTAACTACCTCTGCTTTTCAGGGTGGTATGCATGATTACAGAGCATTCAGCAAGTTTCTGCCTCAGCATCATTAACCTCTTGGGTTTTAGCCATTACTGCCACAGCTGATTTCTTTTGCAATGCACTGCTTGCAGTCAACAACTCAAGAAAACAGCAGACATCTGTTTGGGCAGAAACACTTGTTGCAGAAAACCAAGATCTGTTCTGGGCCTTTCTGCAGAGGAAGTTCAGAGGGGGAAAAGCCTCTACAAGCTCGCCCAAGAGTAGGGAAAACTTGTGGGGTGGTTGCCACAATGACTAGAGTCACTACAATAATTGTTTTTTTTATAAGTCTCATTAGCTCCATCCCATGCAGGTACACTGCAGTCAGTAATACGGTCTGCCTGGAGAAGTTTCTGGATTAGAAAAACTAAAAGATGTGAGTAGAGAAGAGGTTATATCTAGAAGAGAAAAGAAAAATAAGCTAAAAGAAAAGGACAGTACTAGAGAAGAAAAAACAAAGAAACAAATGATTGCAGGACCTGACACATAAGTATACAAGAGAGATTTTTTATTGAAAGATCGTGCTTTGCACCTCAGTCACAACCTTGTCATGCAATATAACCGGCTAAGAACAATTCGGCCTGGCAGCGTCATTACACTGTTTCACGTTCTTGCTACAGACTAATATAACCGGCTAAGAACAATTTGGCCTGGCAGCGTCATTACACTGTTTCACGTTCTTGCTACAGACTACGCCCTTTCCGCATTCCAACCCAGTGGGAATGTTACTTTTGTTTTCTAAAGTAAAAGTAAAAGTTACTTCTCTCAGTTTTCTGTTCCTGGAATCATTGAGCTGCTATAGAAATATGATATGCACCCATTTGTCAGCAGACCTGAGCAGGTGGGTATTTATGCAGTTTCTATGGCTCAGGAACTGTACTTTTTCCATTCAGTTCCAGGAAGAATACAGTAGTTTGTTTTGTTGTGGTAATAATCATAGTGATTGCACAATGCAATTGCTCACCAGTTGGCATCTGATGCCCATCTGGTCCCTGAACAGCGATCCTACCCTTCTGGCCAACTCCCCTGTTTATATGCTGAGCGTCACATTGTATGATATGTAATATCCCTTTGGCCAGCTTGGGTCAGCTGTCCTGGCTATACCCCCTCCCCTCCCAGCTTCCTGTGTATCACTGCTGGTAGAGCATTGGGAGCTGAAAAGTCCTTGACTTAATATAAGCACCACTTAGCAACAACTGAAAACATCAGTGTGTTATCAACGTTATTCTCATACTAAATAAAAAACCATAGCACTATACCACCTACTAGGAAGAAATTAACTTTATTCCAGCTGAAACCAGCACACCTGGGCAGTAAACAGAAGAATTTGCCAATGCTTCTCTTTGTTTCAAGCCATCTTTGTTTGCAACATCTATACAATCACTAAACGTTTATAGAAGCAGAGTAAGAGGCCTGTGATACTATAGCCTAAGGAGACAAAGCTGACGATGAAGACCTGCTTAATGCATTTTGCCTTATAGAATATGTGAAACTTTGAGGACAGCCCTCCCTATTTCACAGACTCTGTAGTCTGAAGGGGTTGTCTTTATCACTAGATTAGAAAGTAATTCTTGCTGGCTTACTTCCTAGCTTTATTTATGGCTTTCTAAGGATAAAAATTATGAAAGTATCTCTGCCATGATCCTGCTGTCAGGGTGCAGTTTCTGAGGTGTATAGGTTTGATTCCTGTTTAATAAAAAAGGAAATCATATCCTGCATCCTCATCTCATCTCTAGACAAACCCTCTGAGGTTAGTTTGATTATTGTGATGAAGGAGAATCAGCGTCTGGGTGGGAAATAATACTCTGTGGTGCTATTTTAGGTGGTTTCTTTTGGGCAAGTCTTTGGAGGCAAAATGAAGAATGGAGGCTTCCTATAAGATCAAATGGCCACACCTTAAACTTACTCCAGTGTTAATGCTCCCTGTGCCAAGTATTTGGATATAGCAGCTATTTATCAGATAATATAGGACCAATACACAGAGTCTGTATTTATCACATCAAAAATAAACTTGTACTGAATGTGCAAACTCATGGTCACACAGCACCTATTTTGTACCATCGTCATATGAGCAATCACATGATGTTATTTGTCATGAGAACCAGAGGATCATACTGAGGAGATGAACTACATTCATGTTATCTGTGAACACCATGTCCTTTCTTCCTTCCTTCAAGCCCCAGTTTATTTGGAGAATAATAAAAAAGACTTTTAAATACTGTTACAGAGTAAATAATCTGAATATTTATTGCCATTAAAAGTAGATGCTTCTTCCTTTCTGTGAATATTTTTCAAATAAAAATGCTTTCAGCTAGTTTACTTATAAAAAAGGCTGCAAACATTACTAAAAGAGTTGGCAGGTTTTACTTACAAGAGAGTTTTCTCTGGTAGGGAAAAGGGGTGTTTGGTGAATCCTCTTTCTTGCCTACCCTTAGCAGTTATCACTGCTTATAAAGAGGCTGGATGAGCCCTGAAGGTAGTGTGAGTGGTTTTGTCCCTGTAGGAGTATGTTAGAAATGCCAAGTCAGTGTGAATAATGGATAGGACAGTAAGCAAAGCTGGTGATCTAAGATGAATAGAAGCATTAGAGGAGAAACTGAAATGCAAATTTCACATTGTTAGAAAGACAGACTTTATGTCTGCTCCAGATTTTTTTTTTTTAATCAGCTCTTATAGCTTGTGGGCTTCTTCACTGCACAAAATAATTGTAAAATCTGCAAAAACTGAGAGAGGTAGAGTCTTTGGAAGCTGATGTTTGTACTCTAAGTTGCTTGGTGGAAGCTGCTAAGCAATACTGAAAATGCTGGCAGGAATCCCAGCGTTCAGAGGGAATTTCCATGTGCTGACTCAGGCATGAATTTTAGCTAACTGGAACCCTACACTTGATCCTACTGAGGTTACAAAATCTGGAAGAAATACAAGGTTTAAGGTGAACCACTGAAATTCTTAACAGCACATGTGGAAGACGCCAAAGGAAGAGTGATAGACGTAAACAATGGTATACAGCTCACTACCATATAGAGGACTGCTCTTAGGAAAAATTACAACATTCAGCTGAATATTAAGTAAAGTAATATTATCTGGGAATGAGGGCAGCAATATTCTTGCTGTCCCAAGTCAAGATGGACTATTGACAGGTACTTAGCTGCAGAGGTCCAACTATGGCTGGAAATACTTTAAATACAGAATACAAATGTCCCATAAATGCTTGTCATTTCCTGGACTGTCTTACTTCTTTATATGTACTTTTAGAAAAACAATCCTATAGTTACACTTCAGCATGGAAGTTAAATCTCTCAATACATATTTTTGTATGTGTTAGGGTACAAGTCCAAAATTACTAATGAGAAATAATTATTCTAACAGTTCTGGTTCATAATGGAAACTATGTTACAATGTGGATGTAGAAGATTATTTTTTCTGAAAGAGAAGGTCATGCAGAGCCTAATTCAGCCCCTCAGAAGGCAATTTAGTCAAGCTGTAGGGCATTAAAGGGAAGAGGCCCTTCTTCACTTAATGTTTATGTATTCCCGTGGAAAACTTGCAGGCAAATACAATCCTGCTTTTTCTACTTCCCTTTTTATTCTCAAGACAAGTTCTGAAAAGCTTCTTACTGGTTATATTTTTATCATCTAGTAATGTTTTAAAATGTTTTAACATCTCTGTTTATATTGGAAACATCATCTCTTTCCTTCCAAAATACTGGAAAACTTATTACCAAACTCAACATCTACTTTTCATCTACTTTTTCTACTTCCACATTTTTTGTGTTTAAAGCTAATAAAGCCATCCAGAAAAATTAATTTGATAGAATAAGTCTCTGTCAGCTGTTGCTCATCACATGCATCATGATTTTCTCAGATTACCTGTCAATTTAAAAAAGTTTTGTGAATAACACACTATGCAGAGATCTTTGTCTTTCAATTACTTCTTGGCAATCTCTTGCAAGCACTCAGTGTTTCAAAGTCCAGTTTATGATTGGATGCAAACCAAAAAGAATGCTGAGGTGCACTAGAACCTCTTTGGAGGGTTAATATGTGCAAGTACAAGTTGAAATATCCATGAGGTTAATGGCAAACTTCTGTTTGGAGTTAGTGGGAGCGAGATTTTTCAACACTGCTATGTATTTCCAGAGTCAATGAATTTATTGAGAAAGAAGAAGGATTTAACAAGAGGCAGCTTTCAAAAAATCTTGGGAAAATTCTATTGTATACACTATTTTTCATACTGAGAAAGGCAAATATCTATTTTCTTTTCTGAAATCCGCTTCTTTTACACATAATAATACCTGGTTTAAAACCAAACCAAAAATGCACTGAAATATATGGCCTTATTTAATTCATTTATTTCAACCAGCATGCCCTTTATCTTCAATGTTATTTTCCTTTCATTAAACTACTTGAATTTTATTACACTTGCTTTTTACTTCAAGCTAAAATATTTCTGTTGACATATTTAGATCCTGTGATCATGAAATAACACTTATTCAGCTGAATATTCACCATTTATTCAGTACATGTCCTGTTTCATTAACAAACTCTAAACAACAACTCTTCCTCTCCACTGAATCCAAGTTCATGAAATTTGCTGTAAGATTGTAANTTAAATCCACTGAAAACAGTATGCTTTTGGTAGCAACTATATTCTGTGAAGGGGAAGGAGTTTTCTGCCCAATTTTGGGTGATATCTTTGGGATTTTTGCTTATAAGCAAGAATTTATTTATTTATTTATTTATTTATTTATTTATTTATTTATTTATTTATTTATTTAAAGTCACTGTTCCAATCAGACTTTCTTCCAAGAAATAGGAGCATGTTGCATTATTTTCACACAAGACTGGGATTATGTGTTAGCAGATTCATGCAATTTCTAGTAAATACTTAAATGACATCAGACTTGTGTTTTAAGCACAACACTTTAAGGGACAGATAGTTCTGTATGGACATGGCACTGGTCTAAATGAGAAGGAGCTGCCCCATCACAAGCATAACGCCAAAAAACATTTCTTCAAAAGCGCTTCTAAGTGTAGTCATGTATGAAGCTACTGCTTTCTCTCAAGTCATATTCTCATGTGTTGTAAGTGACCTACTGTAACAGGCTAACACATAACAACACCATTTTTATGTTCTCTCACCTCCTTTTAATCGGCCTAACAGCTTCCGAGAACTAGACATGTCCCTGTGCATGTGGGGAAGCAAATGCTACAGTTCATATCAACTGGATGGGTATTTGTGGATTTTGAGAGGTAGGCACAATACTTGCATGGATGTAAGCACAGGAAGAGTTCAGTCCTCAGTGGGCAACTTTTTAAAATTCTGATGTAGGTTTGTTCAAATTAACAGAAGACTTCGTGATTTTTGGCTCAGGGAATTATCTCTTTAAGGTCTGTAAAAGGGAAAAAGAGAAACTATGTTATAGGATTCTGGTTTAAAGGAAAACAGTTCTCTGTATGAAAACTCACTTNTTTAACAAGAGGCAGCTTTCAAAATATCTTGGGAAAATTCAATTGTATACACTATTTTTCACACTGAGAAAGGCAAATATCTATTTTCTTTTCTGAAATCCGCTTCTTTTACATGTAATAATACCTGGTTTAAAACCAAACCAAAAATGCACTGAAATATATGGCCTTATTTAATTCATTTATTTCAACCAGCATGCCCTTTATCTTCAATGTTATTTTCCTTTCATTAAACTACTTGAATTTTATTACACTTGCTTTTTACTTCAAGCTAAAATATTTCTGTTGACATATTTAGATCCTGTGATCATGAAATAACACTTATTCAGCTGAATATTCACCATTTATTCAGTACATGTCCTGTTTCATTAACAAACTCTAAACAACAACTCTTCCTCTCCACTGAATCCAAGTTCATGAAATTTGCTGTAAGATTTCTGTAAATTAAATCCACTGAAAACAGTATGCTTTTGGTAGCAACTATATTCTGTGAAGGGGAAGGAGTTTTCTGCCCAATTTTGGGTGATATCTTTGGGATTTTTGCTTATAAGCAAGAATTTATTTATTTATTTATTTATTTATTTATTTATTTATTTATTTAAAGTCACTGTTCACATCAGACTTTCTTCCAAGAAATAGAAGCATGTTGCATTATTTTCACACAAGACTGGGATTATGTGTCAGCAGATTCATGCAATTTCTAGCAAATACTTAAATGACATTAGACTTGTGTTTTAAGCACAACACTTTAAGGGACAGATAGTTCTGTATGGACATGGCACTGGTATAAATGAGAAGGAGCTGCCCCATCACAAGCATAACGCCAAAAAACATTTCTTCAAAAGCGCTTCTAAGTGTAGTCATGTATGAAGCTACTGCTTTCTCTCAAGTCATATTCTCATGTGTTGTAAGTGACCTACTGTAACAGGCTAACACATAACAACACCATTTTTATGTTCTCTCACCTCCTTTTAATCGGCCTAACAGCTTCCGAGAACTAGACATGTCCCTGTGCATGTGGGGAAGCAAATGCTACAGTTCATATCAACTGGATGGGTATTTGTGGATTTTGAGAGGTAGGCACAATACTTGCATGGATGTAAGCACAGGAAGAGTTCAGTCCTCAGTGGGAAACTTTTAAAATTTCTGATATAGGTTTGTTCAAATTAACAGGGGACGTCGTGATTTTTGGCTCAGGGAATTATCTCTTTAAGGTCTGTAAAAGGGAAAAAGAGAAACTATGTTATAGGATTCTGGTTTAAAGGAAAACAGTTCTCTGTATGAAAACTCACTTTGTTCCTCTAAGATAAGGAAAAAACTTTTAATTAATTGGGAAGGAAAAAACAGTAGAGGCAGCATAGCTTAATTTAATGGAGAGATTGTGGTATGCTATATCTACAGAGTATTTTTTCAGGTAGGTTCGATCTCACCCAACCCATTCCCTGAGCCAACTGCAAAACTCAAATCTCTGTATTGGCAGACTTGTAGCTGTAGTCCTCACAGCACTCATTCTAAACTAATAAGTCTGGCAGAGGGAAAGAGTATATTAGCTCATTCTTACTTCCAGCAGCTACCCAGAAAGCATTACAACACACTCGACATATATCTCATATGAACCACTGATATGCCCACACTGCACAGAAGTGACTCCTATGTGCTGTAGGGACAGTTCAGGCACCAGGAGCTGTGACAACTCAGTAAGATATTATACCTTGCATCCCAGGAAGGCTATTGTCAAGATAAAGCTCGTTTACCTGTAACTCCTGTTAAAGCTATGAAAAGCATCTAGTTTATTTAAAATAAATCACTAATCTCAAGGCAGCATGTGTGTTTTCTGTTCCTGAGTTCAACAAACTCTATTTTAGCCTCAGATACCTCAGAACATTTTATGGATGTAAACTTCATGTGATATAACTTCTAAAAAGTGCCTTGCTTACAATCTTCCAGGGATGTAGAAAAATTGTAGGAGTTGGACGAGTTAGGCAAAAGTATAACATATGGTCAAAGGAAAGAAAGTTGTATTTTGGTTTCCCTAGCATAAAGTAAGAAGACTGCATGCTTCAGAAGCTGTTAAGTGTAATTTTTTTAAGCCACCAGGTACCACGTCTGGAGCTGTCAGCTGAATTCAAGGCTGAGCTCAGTGTTGCTGACTCAGAAGTAGGGTCACCAGAACTGCAGTGAGGCGCTTTATTTACTCCTTGCAGAGATACAGGCTGGGGATTCTCAGGTGGTGAAGCAGCTCTGCCGGGTGCCCATGCAGCCAACAAGGACAATGAAAGCCTGGGTTGTATTGAGAGCAGCATGGCCAATTTTTCAAGTGTACTGATCATTACCCTTTTCCTGGCACTACTGAGATGGCACATAGAGTACTGTATCCAGTTTCAGGCCACCAGGTGCAAGAAAAACATTGATCAAATAGAGCAAGTTCAGTGGAGGCCGACCAAGATGGTCAGTGACTGAAGCACTTATTCTACAGACTAGAGCTGAGGGACCTGGACTTGTTTTTCCTGGAGATAGGAAAGCTCTGGGGAACCTAACCAGGGCCTCCTAGTACCAACAAGGAGATCACTGGAAGATAGAGCCAGGCTGCTCATAGCAGTTTGTGGCAGGGTGAAAAAATAACAGTAAGGATACATTTAAATAAGAGGGCTTTAGATTAGATATAAAGAAAATATTTTTCACCCTGAGAACAGCCTACTGGAAGAGGCAATGTAGGGGCTTGTACAACCTCCACACTTGGAGTTTTGCAAAAGCCAGTTGGATAAAGTCCTGAGCCACATGGCCTGATGTCATAGTTGAGCTTACTCTGAGCAGGAGGCTGGACTAAAGACTTCCAGAGACCTCTTCCAATCTCAGTTATTCTGTGATCTTACTTCTTCAAAAGCATTTTCAGGGAGGTCACAGGCTACTTCAGCAAAGCACTTACATGGCTTGGGATGCTCCTATAAGCACTCCTAAAGGCAGCAACTGCAAGCAGAAGTATTTTGATCAAAATATTTGTCAAAAAACCTCGCTGTGTCATTTGGGTATTGTTGTGGGGCAGCGCTGGATCTTTGCATGAGTTTCACTCTTCCTTCCATAGCAAATGTGATTTTTCCCAGTCCTTTGTCAATGCCTAGTTCTCCAAATGAGTTTTCCTTCTCTACCAAGATTTTTCCCGTTGCACCCAAGCTCCCATTACATGTAGAGGTAACTTCTTTTTTAAAAAATTCTTTATAGTAGACCATGATTCAAAAAAGCACACAAGGGCAGGAACTGGGTGGATTATCAAACAGCTGATCTGTAGCAGATACTTATGTACTCTTAGCCCATTGCAAACTTTGAAGAAGCCTATTAGCTTATGTTTCTTACATTTATGTAAGAAGTCTTACTCCAACCTTTCCATGAACAAAAGAGCATGCACTGGTGTTCAGTAGGCAAACACTAATGCTTTAGGTCAAAACTACTTGCTTTGTTTCTGGGCTCTTATTGTCTTGTATTACTGTAGAACAACACAAAACAGGCCAATATGATATATCTTCTACTGGGAATCAAGGTAGACACATCCTCATGACCTTAGCGTCTTCCTGGGTATGAAATACTGTTGATAGAATCAGACTTATTGATTGGGACATTTATATGCTTACAATGTATCTAATTTAATTTATCGTGGCACATCAGAATAAGCTGTGTGTCAAATCTTTGCATATTCTATGTACAAGCTATTTTAAACATTCAACTATATTAAAACTGTAAATAATTAAAGAAAGAAGAAAGGTAGTTTAGTCTGGGACAGGGAGGAGGTAACTGACTTCATAAAAGCTAGGAGAAGCTTCCTGTAAAATGATGCCCTATTTTAAAAAAAAAAAAGTTATGAATATCTCTCTATATATATAATACTAGGGGAGAAATATCATAGATGCTGCACCTGGCCATCTTTCTGTTTTATGTAAGTCGTCTTTCAGGATTTCTCTTGTGCTGTCTAAAATATATCCAAGTACCTTCCCAGCACAGTTCTGGTCACCTGCAGTTGGCTGCAAATGGGACTTAATCACATTCATTCAATATAAATCAAAACTGTCTCTAGACCTTGAAATTGGTATTTTCAAAGGATTTAGGCATCTACAGCCCCTGAACTTTTGTCAGGAATAACAGTGTTGTGTTTGGGTAGTGGGTGTGTTTCTTTTGAGAATTTGAGCTTGAATACTTCAGTCCCCGCATCATAGCTGTGCTCAGAAATAAGACAGTTTTTATTATTGTTGTTGTTGCATTAAAATGAGTCATCATCACATTTAATTCCTGAGAAATGGACATGCACCAGGAAATGAACATTTTCTTTGTTCTCAATTAGACTTACAGGTACAGCCAAGATCCATTTGTCTCTAGATTGAGATGTTGGTGTATATTATTCTGCCTACACAAATATATTTAGTAATTTCTCATTCAAATCCCTCATTATTCATTCTTACAGCTTTAGGGAACTCACTAAATGTCATTGAAGTCAAATTATCAGTTGACTGAATGTCTTGGCCTAGTGTACCAGTGTAACTGAAAAGCTGCATGATGCTATTTAGTCAGCTGGTCAGATGGTATCCTGTTATTTCTTGTACTTTTATTTGAATGCAATAAAATGAATTTTATAAGCAGGAAATTAACTGTAGATTTTCTACACCTGTAGAAAGGCTTAGTTTAAGAAGTTCACCTGGGCTGAATCTTAATACTTGATAGCGTTACTTGCATTATAGTGCATATAATTATGTGAATAGCTTCAAAATGCAGTTATAAGGTTGGAGGTTTACAGTAGTACTACTTGTGGATCACAGCTTCAGTCCTTGTTTGAGCACTGGTGGTTTATAGCAATCAAGAAGGCAATTAAAGAGGTGGGCATTTCCCTAAATAAAAAGGACTACTTTAGAAACACTTAATGCAATCAACAATAACTTACTTTTACCCTCAATCAGTGATAAATTTAGCCATTACCAGCTGTTGGAAGAGTTTCCTTAATGGCTTGCTTTTATAGATCACAATTTAGAGCCACCCCTCGGCTGTTCTAAATTGTGTCAACGTGACTCTCTTTGACTTCTGCTCAGCACTCTGCACTGATTAACTTAGGCAGATCCTCTCTTGCCTCACAGGCTTCCATGAAGCCTATTCCAAAACCCCAAATTATTCCTACCTATAAAAGGCTAATACATCTAACTTGGGGCTGTCAACATCCAGATGCGTGAAACCTGAAACATTTCCTTCACTAAACCTTTGACTGAAAGGCCTGTGATATGTCCAGCTGAACTAGGCTTGCCACTCAGTTTTCAGCTGCAGGCTGTCACTCTATGGCATGGTTGGTACATCCTCTTGAGCACTTCCCAGTCCAGTTGACAGCAGGTGGATTCCCATGTGCTTTAGCCACACCCCTCAGTAGGTCAGTGCTTAACAGATCTGCCTCTCACCCACTTTGTCCACTGTCAGTCAGGATCTGTTTTAGTCTAGAGGTCTGGTCATGAGTTCTGACATATTGGATGGACAAACTAAGAGTTGGAGATAGCAAAGAAATGGTTATCTGTCTTCTGTAGTGGAGTTTTGCTGTGTCCATTTGCAGAAGTCACCCTTCTACAATGATTTACAAGGACAGGAAGCCCTTCCTGTCAGTAGACTAAAACTTGTTTGTTAGCGCATTTAAAATTAGACAAACTACAAACTCATTCAAACTGAGACTTACCTCACATGAATATTCAAAGTGAGAAACAAGACGTTGTTCATCAGACAGATGAAGCAATAAGGTATTCAGTGAGATAAGTGTTTGACTACCAAACAGACAAGAAGGTACCTGAGAAAGCCACGGATGAGAGGGTTGATTGTTGTCAGGGAATCTGTCTTTCAAGCTGCATATCTATGCTAAACATTGGATTGAGCACTTCAGATTGCTAGTGCCAAATCTGCATAAAGGGGACACAATATGCTGACAAAGTCCTGTACAGGTAGCAATCAGCATCATCCTGGATGAGCTACAATATTGCTAAGATGTTTTAAGGAGGACCTGCCAGGGAAGCATTACAGTAATTAACCCTAATTGTCAGAATGCTGGGCAGGCCTGAGTCTCAGGAGCTGAAGCATTCAAATAAATAAATAAAAGATTACTTGATGTATATGACTGCTTAGTGACTGCAAGTCTGAAAACCAGCATCCTGAGTCCGTAAAGATAATAGCTTGCCCACAATTACTGTGAATTGATGACAACAGGAACCTTTAAAGGTGATCTGCAGAGGTGAAAAGAGGGGGTTACATTGTTTTCATTTCTTTGAAATTACTAAAGAAGGCTTGAAAACTTCTCTCTCTCCTTTACATTTCACATCTTACCTGATCTGCTTTCCAGGATGGTTCTTCAACAGACTAGAAATTATTATTATGACCCCACATTACACCATGGTAGTAATACTGAGCTAGGAAAGAAAATAGCTGTATTTTTTTTAATTGAAACACTAAATGCTTTGAGGTTTTTTTGTTAGCTGCTAGTTAATTCCAAAATTCTTAGACATTTTAATTCTATCTCTTTCAAGACTCAAAATGCAGAGAAAATGGCTAAATCCACTTCTTTTGGGACTGCACAGGTTTCTTCCAGAATGTAAAACTAAACTCGATATTATCAGTATGTTTGGTCAAAAAAAAAGAGTATAAAATAAGTGTGAAGCTGCTGCTCTGTGTTGCCACACAGCAAAGCAAGGAAGGCTGGTAAGTGACATAAAGCCATTCTCTCTGCCACCTTTGAATCTGTAAATTCTGCAACATTAAGGCATGTGTTTAAGCTCTTAATTGATATCTCATGTAAATACCATCAATATCTGACACATTAGCATGCAAAAGTTGCTGTGACAGCCTATTTAGCATGAATAACTCAACAGAATTGAAAGAAACTTGGAGATCAAAAGCATGCTGCAGGAAAAAAAAGTACACTGTACAAAAATGTATATAAACCAAAGGACTGTTTTTTTTTTTTTTCTGGCAAACTACATTCTCATCTGACATCTCAAAAATCAAGACAGGGTTGTATGAGCTCTTTTGTGACTAGTAGCATTGCTCAGCAACAACATACACTACCTGAGAAGGAGAAGGAATAATCAAAGCTGACCCAAACGTTATAAGCAAATATTTCACATGGAGGAAAAAAATTGAATGATTTATGACAGCCAAAGCCTTCATTAAAACTCTCCCAAAATAAGCATAGATAGGGAAACAGTCACAGATGGCCAAAAGATCAATCAGAAAATAACCCACAGGAAGCTTAGTGCCAAAAGTAATTGACGTAGTTGTCAAATCAATTTCTAATGGTACAGACACTTCTGCATTCAGTCTGCTTCTCTGTGCTGTAGATGATTTGGCATGTCATTTAAATCACCATTGCCCAGTAGATACCAGGTGAGGACCAAGTTATAATTTCTGGTAACTGAGCATTTATGCAATATTTACTACTGAGATGCAGTATTTTCCCTAGATATTTTCCCTTTTGTCTACAGGAATATAGAACCCTGGACACTGTGAACCTTTGCACAAAGTGTTCCTTCGCATTGATTACAGGAAGAGAAGGACACAGACCTGTTTGCCAAAATGCTTTCAGGCTAAGCCTTTAGCTCATTACTCAGAGCAATAGCAGTGACAGCTTCTTCCACAGTTCAAAGATTACTGCACAAACTAATAATGGAGCATTTTCCAGAAAAGAATCTATTCTTTCAGCATAACTAAAGCACTTTTCAGACATGAGAGATTTAAAAGTAACAAAGGAGCATATTTCCATACCTGGTAGTATAAAGGAGATAGAAGAGATTTCCACCTGGAGATGCATCCACTGAGGAACTGAATCAGAAACCAAGTCTAATGCTTCTTTCTGGCAGTAAATTGCCAACTGAGTAGGAGCATATTTTGTTTGCTGGTGTGATCTGTAGAAATCACATGTTAGTAATTTTCAGTTGCCTATCTGTCTATAAAATGCCTCTGTGCACTATCTAGAAGTTTAAAGTCATTCAGAAACATAACACATAGAAAAGTGTTTGAGGCATTGATGGATATTTATGCCTATTCAGTTGAGGATATTAGTCCTCTGCTTATTTCTATAGGCCTGAGCACAAAGCTATAATATTTTTGGAATACTTGTGCAATGTAGGAAACATGCTGAGTGTCCTCACATGTGGTACATCGTTCAGAAATATCTTGGTGAGCTGGGTATCTGATATTATTATCTGATGTATTAGGGAGAAATTTTTACTTTGAGGGGAGTGAAGCTGTGGATGTTCCATCCCTAGAAAAGATTAAGGCCAGATTGGATCAGACTTAAAGCAAACTGATTTAGTGGCAGGGGGGTTCCTTCCAACCCAAACTATTCTATGATTCTGTATGTTTTGCAGCTAGTGGAAATTCTTGACACTTTGGGGTGAGATAGGAGTTTTTTGGACCAAAGTGATTCCTGACTCTCATGAATGCTTTTTGCTTGTTCTGGGAATGAAGAATATAGAAGGTACAGGCAGACACTCCTTCCTAAGGCATGCAAGGATGGGGAGAGACCGACAAGAAAGATGATAGGAAGTAGTATTACTAAATAAATTTAGTAGCAACTAAATAAAAAAGAGACAGGGGGCAGATTATCCTAATCAAGATGATGTAGTTTTTCCCGATACATTTACAAAGACAGCCTAGAAGGCTGAGGTCCTGGTGCCCCTTCTCAGCCCTGAGCGCATTCACTATGTGTAATACATCTGTGACCTGAATCCTGGGTTTCTGAAGTTGCTTCTCAGTCACTCCTACCTGGTCCAAGGGATAGATACTCTTAACACTGGAAAAAAAAAAACCAAACAGGCTAGGATTGTAAGCTGACCTCTAGATATATTAATTTGCAATTAGGTAGCACAAGTAAAAACTTTTCAGTTTTGTAATGAAGAAAAAAAATTAAGCACCCTCCCCAATCCCAAAGAGTGAAATTACTTTTCAAAGTGGATTTTTAAAATAATAATTTCTTCTTAACTTGCATGTAATACAAAACATTGAAAACCTAACAGGAATATGATCAAGATCCAGAATGTCTGCTCCAATCACAGTTGTACTAGATAAAGCTCAAATTGTTAGGGGTTAAAATGTAATGTATTGATGTACAAAGGGACCTAAAGTGGAAAAGGCTCTGCTACAGATAAAAATAAAGACTTTCATAAAAATTAGAATATCATTTAGGTATGTCTAAAGGAAGAAAGTGAGAAGTATGTGAAAAGCTTTTTTTTTTAAAAAAAAAGTAATTCAGATTAATTATCAGAATAAAGAAATACACAGTGGTTATGCAGGCCAAGATATAACACATTAAATAAAGTATAATTCTGCTCTATATGGCTTTTTTGGTGATTTCACTTATATTTTAAGTCCAGGATGTTCAATGATGAATACTGATTTTGGATGCACAAGATAAAATACTGTAATTATTCTGTGTCCAGAAATGCTGAGTTGACAGTGTTCCCCCCATTCACAATGCTCCAGCCACATTTCAGGTTTCTTTTTTAAACAAGTCAGTAGTTTCTCCTCACATATCTGTCACATCTCCCTTTTACATCCACCTGTAGCTGAGGACATACTTCCTTTCAGACACTGCTGGTGCAACATCTTAAAACAGTTTCCTCAGAGCTACCACAGACTATTACGACTGCAGAGTAGCCTTGATGCAGTAAATAAAATTAAAATAAAAAAATTCTCATGAAGAATTAGTCTGTCTGGTTTCTGTGCTAGTTTTAGTGAACTGAATTAACTCTCTCCTCTATAACTAGTAATAAAACCTTTTGCTGACATTTTAAAAAATAGTGCTAAATACAGGAACAACACCATAGAATTTATTTTGCAGTTATCAAACAACATGAAATGTAATTACACTGCATTGCCCTGAGGAGTATTTTCTTTTATTATCCCCTTTTCTTAAAAGTACAGCAAAATTCAGTGGTCTTCCATGGACTGAAAAAGGATTCAGCAATGCACTGACCTTCTTGGATTTTTCTCAGAAATGTCTGTGCTCTGTAGTAATAAGCAACTAAAGTATCTGTGGCCCAGCAGGCTTGTCTATTTGTCCCCTGTTATTTCAGGAAAAATCCACCTGGATTCAGGTTTCTGTGGATGTGTGGACTCTGAAGTTAAGGTAGCTTTTCTGCTTCCCCTAGATCTACTTTTACAGTGTGCTCCTTTGCAGTCCTACTTCACTGTACTAGAACAGGGTTAACTAAATTTCTTCTGGTTCAGCTCTTGCCACTGATTAAGTAAGCCCCTTTACTATATTTTATAACAGAAACATGGAGGAACACACCTATGTTTTGCATTCATATAGAAGATGCCTCTGATCTGATTAACTCTGTTAGCTGTGTATTCTTCTTGGAATGAAATGGAACACTCCTTCCCCCTGCCATTCTTGATATAGGTAATAAAAGGACAACAGAATTTTTTTTTATTACTGTTGCTGCATTTAATTTCTTTGTAATCCCAAATTCTGCCTTTATCATACTGTCAGTAGATGGTGGTTAGCAAGACATCTTGAAGTTCAACGCAGAGGTCTGTGCCTTTGAAATGGTATTGGAATAGAAAGCTAAAAATTATTTATCTGAATAATGGTGAGGATTGCTAACCTGTTGGAAATAAAGAATATGACTTCTAAAACTACCTGGAAAGCTGTCTATTCACCTCAATGTGTGTTTGCTCTGGCCTGAGGAATATCCAGGTAAGTTTTGATGCTATCACATTTTAAATATAATACTCAAATGTCAACAGATCCATTATTTCAAAGCATGCAAATTATTGGAACCGAGATGTCCCTTTTAACACTACTTTGCAGCTTCTGCAGTTTTATAGAGATGGTCCAGTAAATGGGACTTGAAAATAATAGGTAATTTCTAAAGTCTATTTTTTTAAAGTTAAAAAAAATCATTTAATTAGTCTTCATTTCTCCTACTTGCACCTGAGAAATGAACACATTAAACTGTGAAGACTCAAGAGCCTCCAAAAGCCTTTGATGTGTATTAGAATAATCTAATAATTAACCTCAGGTTTCAGCTGCATGATGCATTGAGGTGAAGTGAAACAGCGCTTATGATGAAGGGTGTTCCAGATCTGCCAGCCCCAAGGTACCAAGCAGGATTCATTCTCCTTCGCTTTACCATGGGCAGCTCTAAGCTTCCCTTGATCTACATTTTTTTGCATTTTATTCTTGGTGAAAATTCCTTTTATTTCAGTGCAGATTTTTTTTAATCAGCTGGGAGCATCAAGTTTAAAAAAAGTTTATTGAGAAATAACTTTTGGCTTACATTTGACTTTTGCATGTAAGAAAGGTATATTTTCTCTATGGACTATTTTTGTCAATATGTGACACTGTCATAGAATCATAGAATAACTGGGTTGGAAAAGACCCACAGGATCATCAAGTCCAACCATTCCTACCTGCCACTAAACCATGTCCCTGAGCACCTCATCTACCTGTCTTTTAAATACCTCCAGGGATAGTGACTCAACCACCTCCCTGGGCAACCTCTGCCAGTGCCTGAAGACCCTTACTGTGAATTTTTTTTCCTGATATCCAGTCTGAACCTCCCCTGGTGGAGCTTGCAGCCATTTCCCCTTGTCCTGTGCCAGCCACTCGGGAGAAGAGGCCA
>WAAB01003137.1:0-54235 GCA_013389865.1 Piaya cayana | reverse complement strand
CTAAGGGTGCACTCAATGCCTTCATCCAGGTCATTGATGAAGACATTGAACAGGGCTGGACCCAGCACTGAGCCCTGGGGGACCCCACTTGTGACTGGCCTCCAGCTGCATTTAACACCATTTCCCACCACTCTCTGGGCCCGGCCAGCCAACCAGTTTTCCACCCAGGAGAGTGTGTGCCTGTCCAGGCCAGGGGCTGACAGTTTCTGTAGCAGAATGCTGTGAGGAACTGTGTCAAAGGCTTTACTGAAGTCCAGGAAGACCACATCCACAGTCTTTCCCTCATTGTGTTGAGTCCCTCTTTGCTATGTGATATGCATTTGATAAAGGAAAACAATGTTTTGCCTTTTTTGCTCTCTTTTAATGAGTTTATGGTTCTGTTTTACCACATTAATATGTTGCTGCACTCCACTGAGAAGCAGCTCGTGTCTGACCTGAAATCATGATGGGCTGAATGAGGTGAAGCCGAGTAGTCTCACTCATGAACTCATGTAGGCTTTCCATTGTTTGCTTGCTTGCTTTTCTGCCTGAGCAGTCAGCCCTATATTCAGCTCCAAGTTATAATTATCAGCTTTACATCCAAACCTTTAAGCTCTTAGGGTGCAGCTGGTCCATGATTCAGCAGTTCTGCTTGTAGTAGGTTTGTGGGATCAAGTCCCTTAACACCATAACTGCAGCTGTCCTGTCTGTGCTGCTTCCAGTAACAGACAGCTGCTGTGCTGCAAGGGGATGCTGTAACATATATATTGCTTTGACACTTCCTTAAGTCTGATTTTCATCTGTCTTTGTCCCCGCTACCATTTTAAAAGCATATTTTAATACGATTTTGAAAAGCACAACATTTACTCTCTGAACATTGCTGAAAACCTAGAACTCAGAAACAAGTGAATGTTTCTAAGCTAGACAAGTTCATGTGGGACTGCAAAAATGAGCTATGGGTCTGTACACAGAGTTTCACAACCAAAGTTTCCCCTTGAATCACATGAGTGGAGAAAAAAAGTAGTCTGAGAGCTTATTTGAACTAAACTGTGCTTCCTCAGATGGTACAGGAATTTCTCCTTCCCTACCTTCCTCCTCTTTCAGAGGCCTTCAGTCATGGCACTGTCCAGGTTCTCCCACACTGATTTTTTTTAAGGGTTTGGTTTTTTGTACTAAGGAACCTTAAATTTTATAGTGCTTGGAAGGGTCTACTGGTTTGGGACAGCTAGGGACATTTGAATGTTTTTTGTGTGATGTTATGGAATCTTAGTAGTTATCAAAATACTGCATTTTTATGCTAATGTCTGGGCTGATGGTTGACATCTTCTATGATGGAAGGTTAAAGAGCAAGGAAAATGCATGTGCCATTACAGGGTAGTAGGTCCTGACATTCAGAGGAGCCAAGTTACATTTCTTTTCCCCATGAACTTGACTGTTCTTCTAGACCCAGGCTAAGGTTATGTTCTTGCTGGCAAAGTAAACAAGCCAGAGCATTTTCCCTCTCTCTGAGTAGCCAAGCTACTACTATACCTATATAGCTATATTTTCTTACCCTCCAAAATAGTCTTAAAATCTCAGCTGGGAATGATCTCTGGCCCATGCTATCTCCCAGCTGTGGCCAGGCATTGTTTGTGAGAAAACCAATTGGTCCGGACTAAAAACAGCAGCAGGACCCGTGCCAGCAACATGACTGTATCGGTAACCAGGTTCCAGGCTGGGGACCATGCTCTGCATCTGTCTACTCTATCAGTACCGATGTAGCCTGAGGGAGCCAGAGACAGACCATCCTGATGTATGCACGTATCAGGAGGCTAGGAAGAGAGAGAAACCCACAGATCCTGAGGAAAGGTTATGTGTCTATGTCAAAATGCAGGCACATATCTGCTATGCAGTTTGTATGTGGAACAAGAGCAATGGCCACACAATGGCATGGGCATGAGCTTTGCAAGTAGCCAAAGAAGACACAGAGGGTCCTTGGAAGCAATATTGTCTGATTTGCATTTTGTAGAGCCAGTGCTGTTGTACTGTCAGTGCTTTTTATACCTACATCACTCTCGACGACCTAGCAGAATTATTCAAGCTCATGCTCTAATTGAGTCCTCATTTTGCTGCACAGACAGCAAAATTCTGGATTGCCTACAGTGCAAGCAGGAGCTGCCTCATGAGCATATAGTGGCTCAAAATAAAGGTCCCTTTCGCCCATTTCTCTGTCTCTCATAGTGGCCTATAGCAGATGCCCTGGGAGTAGCAGGGCATGCATCATATATCCCAAAGACAGCAGCTGAGCAAATCTGGGACAAGGAAGATTTGAGTGAAAAAGTGTGTTTATGATTTTTAGAGTTTGGGTTTCAGCCATGTGGTCTGGCAAAGGGAAAGAGCTTTCTGTTTACATGCATCACACCACTCCTGCCATAAAAGCAAATGAGTCACTCTGACCTGTTGCAGTACAATTGCAGAAGCAGTGCTATCCAAAGCAAACTGTGCTGTATATTTCTCCAAAGCTCTGCCCCTCCAACCAAATGTAATTAAATCCCAGTGAAGCAATGCAGAGGCCTTGCTTTTCAGTTGTTTTGTGGTAAGCTCTATAATAGGATTCATGTCTTGTAGCACCTTTGAGTTTTGGGGTCACATAGGGAACCATAATCCACAAAGTTAAAGATGGTTCAGTTCAGCATCCTCTTCCAATGCAACCCAGATGAGGAGCGCTCTGTGCACATGATCACCTCTGCTGTGATACACAAATCTGTGGAGCCCTGGAAAGTCTGGAAGCCCTGGGCTCCTTTGCAGCAACCCTATGAGTCAACCATGCCACAATCTGGCAAGCCCCAGTTTTCTTATTGTTCTGGAAAACTGGTAATAAATGTCACATTATGCATGGAAGAGTGTACCTGGAAGGGTCCATTCACTCTTCAGTATTCTGTTCTTTCTCAGAAAGGTCTGCCTGAATACATGGAAGTTCTTACTACTACTGCCTGAGCCCAGCCCCTGGAATAATGTCTAACTAACAAAGGAGAAAGCAAGCATGAAGGTGAGTGAAGGCAACATCAGTGAGAATCAGCACAGGGGCAGTAAGGTCAAGGCAAAAAGGCAGTTTCCAGAGCTATGGAAGCCCAGGAAACCCAGGAGGGGCAGGCACCTCCTGACTCCTGGAAGCAGTAACTAGGGTTCCTAGGGACAGCAATGACTGGAGCACTGTGAACAGGAGCAGGCATAAAGGTATGTGGTGCATCAGAAATGCAGGGCATGGCAGTTTGTGCAGCAGTTTGAGCAAGAATAGCTTAAGAAGGGTGTTAGAACTTGGTCAGAGTGTCAAAGGACTATGGTGGCCACTTGGTAGAAAATTAATGCTTCTCCAGGCTCTGTACCAGCTGCGACCGATGCAGCCTCCTAGACAAATTCCCGGTGGATGTATGCTGCCACTCAGATGTTGGGATGCAGGGCATGTCTCCCTCTTGCACTGCTATGAGACATCAATGGGGAATTCACCTATAGAAGGTGTGCTTGAGTGGAGGAATTCTTCCACTTGGTGATCGTGAGCAGGCTGAGGACCATCAAGGAATGTGAAAGGGAGATTGACCCCTGGAATACCACGCTATGCTCTTCAGCTCAGACCCAGCAAACAGGCATGCCTTGTGTGACAGAGGACTCCCCACCCTCTCTCCATTCTGCTGAGGAGAGAGATTTAGGTGATGAAGTGGAACGGCAGCAGGTTCCTGCCTGGTGCAGCAGGCATGTCACTCCTGTGTCAGCCTCAGCCTCCCAGGTTCCCTTGCACAATGGATATGAAGCTCTGAAAGTGGAATCAAACTTCAATGAGGATTATGGGTCTCACAGCTAGAAATCTTCCCTAGGTTAAGATACACTAAGCCATCCATGCATAATAAAGGCCTCTATTAAGAAGGAAAGAAGTGTCATTGTCATAGGGGACTCCCTTCTGAAGGGAAGAGAAGGTCAGATCTGCAGGCCGGAGCCATTACACAGGGAAATCTGCTGCCTACCTGGTGCCTCAGTTGGAGATATAGAAAGATACCTTCCATCTCTGGTCAGGCCCATGGAGTATTATCCTCTATTGATTTTCCAAGTAGGCAGTAACAAATTCCAAATGAGAAATCTGAGAGTGATTAAAAGAGAATTCAGAGTCTTGGGACATATGGTGAAGGGATCAGGAGCACAGGTAGTGTTCTCCTCTGTCATTCTAGCCACAGGGAATGATGAGGAAAGGAGCAGGAAGAGCCAAGAAATAAATACCTGGCTCCAAACTTGGTGAGAGAGGCAAAACTTCAGGGTTTTTTGATCATTGGTTGGCCTGCATAGCACCAGTCTTGCTGTCCAAGGATGGGGTACACTTGTTCCCAAGGGGCAAAAGGATACTTACCAAGAAGCCAGTATGGCTCCTTAGCAGAACTTTAAACTGGATGTGAAGGGGGAGGGGGGCAAAACTAGGCTTGATAGAAAAAAGCCTGGAAAGGGCACTCCCGTTGTCTGCGAAATGGTCACGGGCTAGGACCTTTGGTCTGCCACCTCAGAGGAAGTGAGGTACAGCTCTTCAAATCCCAGCACAGATGTAAAGATTACAGATGGCTATGAAAATTCAGTGAGTAGTCACTTAGATTTTGCTTTTTGTCTCACTTTTTCTCTGCTTTCCAAACCAGTGATCCTCAAGTTTTGCCAGTAACTTGGTAAAAGACAGTCACAACCTATGAAAAGGTAGTTCCAGCCCACATGTGTTCATGCTAAAAGTTTTTTCAACTATTTGTGTGTTTTGACTCTGGTTGCTCACCAGCACATTTCTGGGTTTTATCTAAGTTAAGACTTCAGTAAGTGGAATACTGCAAACCTTCAAAAACTTTGTGGTTTTGAAGCTGCCTCTCTGCATACATGATAGTTTCACTATCCCCCAACAATCCAGCAGCCCACATCAAATACATAGCAAGTATTAATTTCCTCATCATAAGAAGACGGGCAAAGCCAGCACTGAAGACAACAGCAGAAATTGCAGGAGATGGTGTTACAGCCTGTCAGCTGCAGCCTGGTATCTAACAGCCTTTTGCCTCCTCCAGCTGAGAAGGTGGTCAGTCTTGTGCTGGTGGCATGCTGCTGATGCTCACCTCCTGTATCTTCTCTACAGCCTGTCTTATTCTGTAACTGCCTCCTCTGAGAATGGGCAGAGTGTGGGAAGGGAGAGACTCCTGTGTGCCATTTGGTGCTAGCCTGACACTACACCATGAAATTATAACGCCTGCAGTTGTTTCTCACTATCTTCTGGTGGGCTCAGGCTTCCTCCTCTAAGGGAAGAAAAAGGCAACAGATAGATAGCTGATTAATATCAGTGCTTGGCCACAAATACCTCTCTGAACACTGTCATCATCACCCAGAGATGTTTGCCTCCCTACAACCAGGAATTCTGCACTCAGCGGAGTCCTTATCTCCAGTTGCCTTTGGTCTTCCCCATCCCCTGTGCTTTTCATGCTCTCAGCTACCTTGTCTTTTCTTTTGCCTGCCTCTCCTTGTTTCTTTTCCCGTCAGGACTTCTTTCTGCCTCTGCCCTACAGGCTTCCTGTCTCCTCTCCAAGCCAGCACTTCCGACAGCAGGAATTTTGAGATATGGCATGCTCATACATTTTGTATTAGCTCTAGGGGCTCTTAAGCTTTCTGACTTCATGGAGTTACACAAACTAGCAGCTGCTGTATAGCCCAGGAATGCACCTGGAAGTAAGAGAAAAATGGGGGGTAGGGATATTAAATGCTTAGCAACAAGAATGCCACACTTTTTAAGAATTAACTAGCTATTCATTCAATCTGAGAGGGTTATTGCACTAAGACCTCACATTAGAATTGGGGGGGGAGGAACACTTTCTGGCTAAAGGCTGAGGATAAACCCAGCATTCCTTTATCCCTGCCTAGGGAAAAGCAAAACCTCAAAACCTTAATTACAATACTTGTCTTTGAATAATTTTTCAGTCATAACAGAACATTTCTCAGATTCAGCATGATAAGTGTGTTAATATTTATTTCTTTTCTATGACCTTTAGATAATTCCTAAGGGTCCTGTTTCTCTAGTGTTGATGGTTGCTCACTTTTTATGCTCCTTCTGTACAGTGGTCCAAAGTTTGATCACCATGTATCAGCATCCTTCTTGCATTTGGAAGCCTGTTCCTGTGAATGGGGTGTACAAAATTTGGAACTAACCTTGTTCTCAAGCCTAAAAATTGTAGGGGCAGAGATCTTCTGCCATGATAAACATTGGTGGACCTCAGGCTGAATGCAGAGATCTATTCCCGTTGAAAGTGGTGGAACTGGGAAAGACTCACAGCCATCCTTTTCACACTAGTTTTCCTTGCAGTCTCAAATGTTTGTCATTTATTGATATTTAATTCCCTTTGCCAACTTTAATCCACATCCTGCTTGCCTTACACAGGGGGTACTCTTGGGAGTACAAGTGTAAGACTACCTCCCTTTGATTTTCCTCATTTTACTTTTAAAACACATGTAGATTTACACCTCTAAGACCTTAGAAATGCTTTTTACATTTAAAAATCTTGTTAAAATACTTTGAATTTGTCTTCTTCACCCACTGGCATTTAAAGTGAAGGGGGTTTGGTGAGTCTACAGGAGCATTTTATTCAATATTAAGGCTGCTTCTTTTTCAGAATATTTCAGGTTTATTTGAAAACATTAGTATATCAAATTATCAAAATGTCTCTTGGTTTACAGTTATAAATATGAGTTACAGATTACTGAGTATTCAGATACTGGCATCTGGCTTGACTTTACGGAACTCATTTTAATATTGTATTTCGAACAAAATTACTTTTGTATTTGTAAGTCCAGGCTGGATAAGATTACCATCCTACAAGCAGTTTGCAGGCAAAGACAAATCTATAGTGCTCCACCTAATGTCTGTGTGCATGTTTGCAAAAAAACCCAGTGTTTTAAATTTCTAGAAGCAACTGCATGTGAATGAGACCTTGTCTCTTTCCTTCAAATACTAAATACCTACCAAATACTAAACTCCTAATCACATTGTTCAATCTTTGGGGATAAAAATACAGTTCTGAGAGGATTATAAATACCCTTTATGCAAAGAAAGTCTCTTATCTGCAGTCATTTGGTGAATAGGCTTTGAGATGATATCTGAAGTGCTGTGCTTCACCCACAGAAACTCTGCCTCCCACTTTTAGTTTTCAGCTCAGTAATTTCAAGAACTTGGAGTGATAGCTAAGCAGCAAGATGCCAACATGGGACATTTATTTGTATATCAGTTGATCAGAGACTCATTCTCAAACAATTTAGAAAAACAAATGACATTATCTTTCCGAATGGTTGTATTTCTTTCATAAACAATGTCAGTAAATAAAGGTATATTTCTGTCTTCAGCTATGGAGTATTTTATCAAACTATTATCTAGTCATGCACTTGTCCCGGTGCAAAAAAAGCTTTTTGAAAGCTGAAAAGGAAAAATGCAACAGTCTCAGTGTTCCGAAGTCTTCTATTGACAATACAGGACAATAGGGACATTTTAAAAATAAACAGCATGTTTGGGCTTCTTAGTAAATACAAAAAATACAAGTCTTAGGATCTGAATTAATTTTGACTACATTTATAAACCAGGAGGAATACAGACTAGTTGCAATGATTATTCAATGAGGAAAGAAGAAAGGTTGGTTTTTTTTCAGAGCAGGCACTAGTTTTAAGCCTGCTTTGGACTTTATACATGACCTTGGATTTATAATCTGATTTTCAGCTATTCTTAATATTCACAGGAACTGGAGATTTTTTTTTTAGAAACTGGAGCAGTTGCTATTTGCACATCCTAGACACTAAATTGATCAATTCCATTTTGAAGACAGGAATCCCAGTCCCTCCCAGAGCTCAGAGCCCAGACGCCTCAGAGCACTGAAATGATGGATCTCTTCCTGGGAGCAGATTACTAGAGCATAAACACCATGAACACCTATCTAGCAGTGTACCAGTCACTGATGCCATTTCTGGGAATGAGTTTAATATATTTGCTTGTTTCAGAGCATCTTATTTCAAAGACAAAACAAGATTGTTCCCTCTCATACATGAGAAATAATATTCTACCTGACACAAATAAACACATTACACATGTCATAGATACAAATCTCACAGTATTTGTCTCAGTAGCAATAATTGTCTCTTGGCTTCCAGGTAACAACGCCCTGACGAGAACCTACCCCAGTGACCAGTGAAGTATGATATAACGTTTGGACTGAGAGCAGACATGCTTCACATGTCATTCAGCATGCAGTACAGCCTTCATTTTAATCACATGGAAATCTGAATTCACAGCCACTGTGAGCATTAAAGTGAGGTGAAAATCCATCATTAACCCATGCACTGGCTTTCTCCTGCTTGTACTGATGAAGCATAAACACAGCAACCTTGACTAATATTTTATTTTAATTAGAGTAAAAGTAAATTGCAATAAGCACACAACACAGGGAATTAACAGAAAATTAAACAAGCTCCCTGTATAAACCTATAAAACCTCTCTGAGGCAATTTGAATTCTTCATCAGGCTGGGGACTGTACATGCATTTCTTTATTTATTTATTTTATTGAGTGCTCATGTTTCATTCCCAAGCAGGCGCATGTATTGATTCAATCTCATGTTCAGTGAAGTGTGTATGTGCAAACATCTAATGGGAGTGAAGACCTGAATGATAAAATTGTCTTTTTTTTGTCCAGACCACACACCCTTGGAGATTTGCCTGGCCCAAAGAGGATGTTATTGCACAACTGGCACAACCTCTTTTTGAAGCCTAGAGGGGAATTCATGAAGCAACATTTGTGCGTTGCAGCTGAGAAGAGCTTTAATTTGTACTGCTTATCTCTGATCCATGCACAATGGATCTGAGAGGAGGATTTTGCCCTTAATTTGTTCCCTGGTGTCTACACATTTTAAGTGTGTTAGATCAATGAATGATGTTACATTCCATATGTGCCACAACACGTAGACCACACTAGGTACACTGAAGATGAAGAGGCAGCTTCAACTTTGAACCTCCTGTTTGTAAAACAACTTTAAACATTAGGCAGATGACTTCGTAAAATGAATTAATTAGCAATAAACACCAAAGGCACAGTCTGTGTGAATAAACAACATTGATTTAGATCTTAGTTAAAACTTAGTGAATGTCAACTAATAAGGAGGTCTGTAGATTCTGTCAGGCTTTACAAATCCTGCTTTTCCAAAAGGAAAAATATTATTGCTCCTAGCTGAAAATGCCTTTGCAAGGTTTGAGTCTGTGTGGTGAAGAGACCTGCAGCTCCAAGATTCAGCATCTTTAGCTTTCTGCAGGAAAGATCTTTTTATAGCTGTTTTTTATTTAGCTAGGGGGGTCTCCAGGGAGGGCACGAGGGTGTTAGCTCAAGAATTCACTTGATAGATTTCAGATCAGCAGCTAATCTGTCACTTCAAGGGGTGACAATGACAGGAGGGAAAGACTTCCTAATTTATTCATAAAATACTTTATCTGTCTATTCCATTTATTTAGTGCATTCTTCATAGGAAAAAGTATTGAAAAAAGGAAATTAATCCTGACCTTGGCAGTGAGAAGCAGAATGTTGATAACTCCAGTTCTGGGGGCATGATCAGGCCAGGACTTTTTGCACCCAAGAGTGTGAAAAACATGATAGACTGATATTATCTCATTCATTTTCCCCCCTGAAACCTTGTTGATACCACAATACCACAGAAGCTTTACTGACCTATTAGCAACACTTACTGGAAACTCATATTCAGTATAGCAACACACATACCTTGTTTGTCATTTATGCATAGTACAAAAATGCCTTTAGTACTATCTATCAGTCTTTGTGTAATCATTGCTAGTGAACAGATTACATCACGTCAGAAATGCCAGAATTTTCTGAAGGAATTTTTCATGAAGTTTAAGAACTCATATATATTTTTCAGTGAGCTGCAGCTTCTTTTAAAATTTAACACAGCCTTGAAAGAATTATTGTATGATTTACTGGGCAAATAGTATGACAGCAAGAATTCATCAGCCAAACCCCAATATAATTTTCTGTCTTTGATGACTGTTGAAAAAGCACTTAGAATTTAATTTTACTAGTGCTTTTATGACCCTAAATCTTAGGTGATGCTACATACTGTCTGTGGAAGACAGTATAATGCTGCACAACCACATTTTCACTTAAAAATCATAAAATCACAGAATCATTGAAGTTGGAAAAGATGTTTCAGATCATTAAGTCCAACCCTTAGCCTAGCACCACAAAGCCACCTCTTAACCATGTCCCTGAGCACCACACCTACAAATCTTTTAAGTACAGAGTACAGTGACTAAACCACTTCCCTGAGCGGCCTGTTCCTTGCTTAACAATCTTTTTGGACAAGAAATTTTACCTAATATCAAATCTAAACCTCCCCTGGTGCAACTTGAGGCCATTTCCTCTTGGCCTAAGGCTTGTTACCTGGGAGAAGATACTAACAACCTTCTCACTACAACCTCCTTTCAGGTGGCTGTGAAATGATTATTTCCAGATCTTCATTCAGATGACACAAAGCTGAGTAGTACAGCTGCTGTATGAGAAGGACAGGATGTCATCCAGAGGGACCTGGACAGGCTGGAGAAGTGGGCCTGCGTGAGCCTCATGAGGTTCAACAAGGCAAAGTGCAAGGTCCTACACCTGGGTTGGGGCAATCTACGGTTTCAATACAGGATGGGGGGATGATGTGATTGAGAGCAGCCCTGCAGAAAAGGACTTGAGGGTGCTGATTGATGAAAGATCTATATGAGCCAGCAATGTGCGCTTGCAGACCAGAAGGCCAACCTTATCCTGGGATGCATCAAAAGAAGCGTGGCCAGCAGGCTGAGGGAGGTGATACTGCTGTGCTATTCCTCTCTTGTGAGACCTCATCTGGAGAACTGTGTCCAGTTCTGGAATCCTCAACATAAGAGGATGGAGCTGTTGAGTCAGGTTCAGAGGAGGACTACAAAGATGACCAGGGGGCTGGAGCACCTCCCATACAAGGACAGGCTGAGAGAGCTGGGGTTGTTCAGCATGGAGAAGGTTCTAAAGAGACCTTATAGTGCAATTCTAGTACCTGAAAGGAACCTACAAGAAAGCTGGGAAGGGACTTTTTACAAGGACCTATAATGACAGGACTAAGGGCAATATCTATAAACTGGAGAGGGGCAGATTTAGACGAGATTTAAGACGAGATCATTATGAGGATGGTGAGACACTGGCACAGGTTGCCCAAGGAAGCTGTGGCTGCCCCATCCCTGGAGGCGTTCAAAGGCAGGTTGGATGGGGTCCTGAGCAGCCTGAAATATTGTGACATGTCCAAGCCCCTTGCAGAGGGGCTGGAACCAGATGATCTTTAAGATCTCAAACTATTTTATGATTCTGTTATTTATTCATAGGTCTCTGTATGTTACAAAGGTCCACCGTTTATGGTCTCATGGCAAAAACTACTCCATAAGTGGTTTGAACTCCAAGGGTCCTAGTGTCACTGCAGACCAGAATTTTGGAGGAGATTGCTATAACCCTCAGGAATCTACTTTCCATTAATCTGTGAAACAGTTAAGCAGGTAATGACCATTGCTGTAAATGCAACTTATGTATGTAGGGCCCTGTGTAACTCAGGGGGAGACTGTACCATAAAACATGCTTTTTTGGAGGTATAAGGATCACACCATAATTTAATTGAATAATTAATTATATTCATTATATGGGGCATAATAACTCTGCTGCATGGAAAAAAGCAATGTGAAAAGCTATAAATAAGGAAAATATCAGCAAGCAGCTGGAGAGAGAAGTCAGAAACACAAGGGGTAGAGTGTGGATTCTCCTCACCTCTGCAGGCAGTAGAACTCATAGTGAAAGCCCAGCAGCCAGGCTGCTCATTGATCTTTCCTCACAGTAACAGAAACCACAGTGGAATTGCTTTTTCACTGGTTTTGTCCTCTGGCTTTAGGAAAAAATAGGTGTGAGATCCAGTTATACCACCTTTCTTCTACATTCCCTCTTAGCAAAGCATATTGTAGCAGAGTTCCTCTTGTCTGGGCAACTTGCAACTTCCCTTTCATGTGGGACACCAGGCAGAGCTAAACGTTATGATTTATTTACTTTGCAACTATTCAGAGGCACATTTTTGCATAAATAACCCACAGACCTAGCCATAAACCTGTCCTTACTGCTGCCAGAGAAGAGCATCTTTCTGCAGACCGAAGGAAAAAGTGATGGCTTGTGCGATCTCTGGGTTTCTTCCTAGACAGTTCTGCTCCTCTTGGGTGAATGGATCTTTGTGAAGGACTGAGAAAAGAGGAGCACAGTTCAGAAAATGAAAGCAAAAATAAGTGTAACTTGTAATTTCAGATTTACTGTAAGATATAAAGAAAAAGAAGCGTCAGGATATATTTTGTCCCCATCTACAAGTCCTTGGCCACAAGAAAATTCAGAGAAGAAATCTTCGGTGGATGGCGAGAACACTTGGGCTCCATGCATCCATGCAATGGCTGTCCCTCAGAATTTAACATGAATCCATTACATGTCCCACCTTCTAAATTTCTTTACACCTTGCCACAGAAACTTCATTTTTAAAAAAGCATCTAAAGTCACATATTGAGTCACAAAATAATTGTAGTCAATTCTTTGTATTGACTCATCCTAAGAGTTGATTCCTCTAAGCTGGCTGAAGAGCATCTAATCACTTTAGAAACATTAAATATACCTTGCTGATAAATGCAAAATACTCGCCATGATGCAGGAGATGGGTTTAAGAAACTGAATTACAAGTTCTGTAATGAGAAATACAAGTGAGAGACGTGCTTTCATGCTGGACTTTGAGTTGCCATGTTTGGAAACTGCATGCTTGTACTGAAGTTAAATATATACACACACACATATATATAAAAAAAATTAAAATTGTTATTCTTAAATTAGATAACGAAAACTCCCTTCAACTTTACTTTAAGAATCAGAGTATTTTGCCACTTGTATTTGTATTCATTGAATTACAGGGTTAAATTTCAGAAAAAGTAGGATACTCCCTTTGATCCTAAGATTAAAAAAATGCCCAACCTCATTTTTTCTAGCAATGAATTGAACACAAAATGCTTTCTGAAAATTTGGTCGGCCTTTTTCAGCCAGAATTTCTTAAGCATGTCTGTTCATAGTAGAGCTGAGGAAATGCAGGGAGGATGAAGAGTGCTGAGGATATTTTTTCTACATTTGCAAAGCATTTTTATCACTTTCGTTTGAAGACTCTGCAAGTTATCTAATGTTTGTGTTAACTCTCTATATAAAAAGAGAAACTGAATTATCCTCCTAGGAGCCATTTTAAACATCAGAGAAAGTGAAGAGCAGGAGTGAAATCTACCTGACTAAACAAAGCCCAGCACAGAAAGTGCAGCCATTGTAGGGATTTGGTTTAAGTTCTGACTCAACTCCTGCAGCAGAATTGTCCAAATTCAGCTCCTATATAAGTGAATGCTGCAGCTCCCACTCCAATGAGATTTCTCTCTGCATGACTCAAGGTTCCTTTTGACTTATAACAGATAGATTTCAGAGTTGCACCCATGGGGTAAAATAAAAAAAAAAATGCAGAAAATGTAGGTAGGTATTTACATCTTTCATGATGACTTATTAGAAACATAAGGAATTTCGGTGCCTGGTAATTGATTTGATGAAACTACAACAAGTTCTACATATGTTCTTCTGATTGGTCCTATAAGGGAACACAATGTTCAAATTAGTTGTTTTCAGTGGAAGTTAATCCCTCTCTTGTTTCAGCCTTAATACAAGACACTCCAACAGTTTGGTTTAGGATTTCTTAGATTTTTTTGTGCCTGGAAAACAGAGGAAGAATAATTAGGTGTATGGGATTTAGTCTTTGTAACTCAAATGTCACAGAAAGTCATAGAAGTCCTGACCTTCTGTGTTTGATTCACTGATGATAGATGACATATATGCCTGCCTAATTTAGTGCTTATTAAAGGAATAATGTTAATGGTTAAGGAGTATGAAACCTTAATTAGATTTTGCAAGCAGCTAAGTACTGTAACAAAGAGTGCCCTTTATTCTGTATTTACTGCAAACACACCAGAATATCACCAATATAATCTAAAAAGACTAAAGTCAATCCAGCAACTGCAATAAGTTGTTAAAAGCTAACTTGCTCTATGTCAATTTAAAAGTTTTATATTTGATTTTATTCCTATGTGGAGGTTTATTATTCTATTGAGACTAAAAAATGAATAATTATGCTGGATTTTAAGTGGAAAAGTACCAGCTAAGAATCATAGAACCATAGAATCACCAGATTGGAAGAGACCCACCGGATCATCGAGTCCAACCATTCCTATCAAAGAAGAACACTAAGGATCAATTTAGCACTTCTAAGTTTGAATTCCAGTGCATCTATTGAAGAGGTTACAGTAGTTTACATATCTAATTCAGAGTTAGAGTTGGTGGAACGATGCAAGAAATACATTTGCTGTATAGTCACAAACAAATGACCATAGATGTGTTGTTATTCTTGCCATCATGACAAAAGATGTTTCCAAATATCTGTGTTCCAGTATTCACAGTATTCAAAATAGTGCCTTTGAATCACCAATGTTCTCCAAATTTGTAACTACATTATAGTGTTCATTACTCATTGTTCATTATTTGTTAGTCATAACTCATTATCTTTTGTTAAAGTTTCAGTCAGCTAATCAAGAAGCAGAAAATATGCTGTATGACCAATAACATCACACAAATAACGATTAATCAAAATGAGCAGTTCATGAACAGCATAGCGACTAAAAATCATTCAGCTGAACCAGTTATCAAGGATGTACAATGTATTGACACAAATCAAGAGTAGTTTGTGAATTACTCACCATCCAAAAGTCAATTTAATTTGCGGGTCCCAATGGCACTAGTAAATGAGTGTTTTGACATAAAATGCTAAGTGTCATATTCCCCTTTCTTTAAATACTCTTCCTGTGTCTCTTACAAGAGTGACGTAGGCAATTACAGTTGACTGTAAATTCCTACTGTCTTTAGTGGGAGAAGGATTAGCTCCTATGTGTATTTTATTGAGATTATTTGCTGGTTAATATTTCCTTAATTTGTTTTCTCTGTATATTCTTTTCCTATTGATCTTGGCCTGGGTTTCACTTACCTTTTGGCATTTTTTATACTGTTCTAGCAGAAACTCCATCTTGTTGATTGAATGATGCAATCAGGTATTTCTGGGATTGAGAATCTGAACCTATACTGTAATTCTAGTCACACATTTAAATTACTTATTTTGGTATTAATTTAAAGTAAAGAATAATTTTATTATCCTTTAACTTTATTTCAAAACTTTGCTTCAGCATTTTGAAAGATCAAACTTCTGAGAGTTGATGGAAGTTGATTATATGATACATGAAGATATTGAATGGATTATCTGCTAGTAATTAGACTCCACTAAGTCATGACCAAATTAGGTGCTGCCTCTGAAAAGAGAGTGGTTAAATTTAAAGATCTGCTGAAAAGAATAAGCAAAATATAAAGACACAGGGTTCAGCTTGGAGCTCTCTAAGACATAACTATGATCTCTGAATTACATGATTTCTGGGTCCCTAGTTTAACTTTGATGTTAATGTCATTTATTAAAAATGTCTGTGGGAAAATATGATTTCAACTAATTATTCTTTTTCCTGAGGAAGATGATCATGGTGTATTGTGCAGTTCCTTTTCTAGAGCAGCTACACTGAGACGTCCTGAGATACTACTTTCAGCTGGTAAATCCAGAGATGACCCTTTGAATCAGCCAGATCCAGTTAACTCAGAACTGCTGGTTCAAGAAAAGCCAAGGGATTTTAGCATTGTGTATACAAATTACACCATTATTTACCTGGAAAGAGCATTCTTATTTTTAGGTCATATCTCAAGATCTGTAGAGATAAGAGACTATAAACATGATAAAAATTAGGGCCAGAGGAGAACACCTGAGGTTATCATTGCAAGATGTCTACTAATATCCTGCTGAAAAGCCTCTGGCTCTACATGTGAATATATAGTATTATTGTTATTCTTTATGTGAACATACATTTTACACAATAATTCATTAGACATATTTTTGCAGTACAATACTGATGTTTTGAAGTTGCTTCTTGGAACTTCAAAGAAAACTGAACAGAGCATACTTATTAATAGATATAAACCACATATAGCACACTACATCAAATTTACTATGTAGTAAGTGCCCTTTAAAAAATAAACAGGAACGGTAATATGAAGTGAAATATGCAAATCATAAAATTAGTGCAGCTGATACCTAAATCTCAAAAAACCTTAAACCTTGACATGGACGTATAATGCACTTTCAAATCCAATCAGAACAGCTGGTCTAATGTACAGCTCTTTCTCATAAGGGCCAGAGAAGATGTTGGTTCTGCAGTGCAATTCCCTCAATTTTTCCCTCTCTCTGAGCTGTACTGCCACCATACAGAGCTAATTGTTGCAGAAATTGACATCTTAAAGGAAACTGTTTATTCTCCTAGCTTTCCTAATTCCATGTAGCAGAAGATACCATGCATATAACAGAGCTCAAATTGACATTTTAGGCATGATTTCAATGCTTTTTATGGAGAAATACTTCATATACATAAATCATTTAAAGCAACACAAATGTTCCTATAAATACAAGAGAAAACTCCTAGAAGATACAGTGTGTTGGTGATTTGTATTTTTTAATTCGTATGGCAATTAGTCTTGAAGATCACGTACAAATGTCCTGCTTCTGATGTTTTGCACATCTTTTGTCTTGCTAAGTGTTTCTATCCATATTTTTGAATGAAAATAGAGTAACAAAAATGGAAAAAACATCATGAAATAGGATGAATTTTTGAACTTACCATTCACAGCTTCTACCACTTAATCATCTAACAATGGAAAGGTGAATAAGAACAGCAAGAGTGGAAATGAAAGTACAGTGTTTATGATGAGAGAAGTCATGACCATGAGCTTGTAGAGGAAATAAGTACCTGATCTTCATACATAGGCACCTTTCCTCATTATATGCTAAAACATAATTTTAAGGATGTACAAAAACTGCCCTTCAGTTCTCTAACTCATATCTAGGCTCCAAGCAAAATTTGAAATGCTGTGACTGCATATTGGTTAACTATGCCTAGAAGGGATAAACTCAGACATTTAGAACAAGAATTTTCCTGATAAATAGTGATACAATCTGGTGATTTCAGAGCTTGTGCAGTCCAGCTCCTGACAAAAGAGAAACTCCTTTTAAATCAGTGAAATGACATCATTTACACACCATGCTGCTGAGATCAGGCCAATGAAGTACAAAAAGTTGTATTAAATGTAAATACTTCTTGCCCTTAGTTCTGTCTTTGTGATAAATATTGTGATGTGATTGAGGGCAGCCCTGCGGAGAAGGACTTGGGAATGCTGGTTGACGAGAAACTCGACATGAAGCTTGAGAAGCGATGTGTCCTCACAGCCCAGAAGGCCAACCGTATCCCAGGCTGCATCAAAAGAATCATGGCTGGAGTGTTGAGGAAGGTGATTCTGCCTCTCTATTCCACTCTTATGAGACCCCATTTGGAGTATTTTGTCCAGTTCTGGAATAGTCAACATAAGAAGGATGTGGAGCTGTTGAAATGGGTCCAGAGGAGGGCTACAAAGATCATCAGAGGGTTGGAGCACCTCTTCTATGAGGACAGGCTGAGAGAGTTGGGGTTGTACAGTGTGGAGAAGAGAAGACTCTGGGGAGACCTTATAGCAGCCTTTTAACACCTGTAAGAGGTGTATAAGAAAGCTGGAGAGACTATTTACAAGAGGCTATAGTGACAGGAGAAGAGGGAACGGCTTTAAATCAGAAGGGGGTAGATTTACATTAGACATTAGGAAGAAATTCTTCATGATGAAGGTGGTGAGGCACTGGAACATGTTGCCCATGGAAGTTGTGGATACCCCCTCCCTGGAACTGTTCAAGGCCAGGCTGGGGCCTTGAGCAGCCTGGTCTGGTTGGAGGTGTCCCTGCCCATGGCAGGCAGAGTGGAACTACATGATCTTTAACGCCCCTTCCAACCCAAACCATTCTGTGATTCTATGATTTCTCTGTGCTTTACAATCACAAGCTTGAAGAGATCTCAGCTTCTGAAGAAATTCTTATTGCAATGAGTTTGTTCTTTTGCTGTTTTTATCATATGCTATTGGTAATACCAGAGTGTAGAAGTACTGAAACATCAGTAGCTGTAAACTCAGAGCAGCAGAGGGCGGTCGTAGGTGGTTACCTCCTTTGCTAGGTAAACAATATGAGTTTGCTTGTCCCAACTATGTAACAAAGAGTACACCAGTGCCTTCAGCAGCTGTGCATGTTCCAAAAGGCCAAGGATGTCAGCTGCTTGACCCATTCTGCATTTCTCTTTAAGACATGTGTATAAAGAAAATATTTTCCCTAAAATGAGTAATAAAATAAGTCACTCTAATAACATTCAATTTTAAAGAAATTAGCAAGACGATACATGCAAATGAACTGCAAAAACCTCTCTAGCATAGGAGTCTTTTCTCCACAAAAACATGAACACCTTCCATCCATGAGTACTGAAACCCTTCTTGTGCTGTGAAGGAAAACTGGCTCAAGGTCTGCTGTCAGTTCTACAGCATGCATTAAAGATTTGTCACTGTGGGATCTAACTGTGACCTCTACAGAGATTTTTGGAGATTTGCGTTGGATGTGACTGTATAGAAGGCGACCCCTGTGAGCCCAAAGGAATGCTAAAAAAACAGCACCAAGGAATATGTTTTGACGTTGAGGTTTCCAAACATCGTTAAATGTTAAGCCCTCGCTTATGGCTCAGAATCGTAGCTGGAATCTTTTCCATTTGCATGTGACTTCTGACTTTATCCTTTTGGACATGATTTCTCTGCCAGTTGCTCTACAAAATATATATATTTAAAAGACTTTCAGTTTAAACTTTGCATCTAGGATAGAATTGAGCTCAAAAAATTGGGTCCAAAAGTGTATGACTATAGCTCATGCACATACTGAGAGGAGTAATAATATTGAGATTTCTCAATATAGAAGTCATGACCAGTAGATATATACATGTACACTCAACATTCACAGTTCTGCTATAAAATATTTTTATGCCATTAAATTACAAGTTAGCATGATGATTATGCTGTAGCAATTCTAGTAGTGTTTACATCTACTCACTAGCTGTTTTAACTCAGTTATTACATTCATTTTGCATATTGCTTAAAACTGATCAAAATTTTCTAACATGTTAGGAAAGAGCAGGTATTTAGTAAACTACATAGTCAGCTTAATTTTTCAAAACAGTGAATGAGAACCCATCTTGTACTTCTGGAGTGTGTAAACAATTTGAGTAGCGATAGGAACTGAATGCGGGGAATTTTGGTATCACTCCAATACAGGAAATTAAGGATTTATCTTGTTCAGGAGCCTCCAAGACCAAAGAATATGGCATTTCTGTTGTACGTTGAGCTTGTAGGATAGTTGCAACTAAATGCAGGTAAACAAAGATTATCTAATTCTAGTTTAAACATTATGGAGTTCACCTATCAATCACTATTAGGACTGTGAAATTAAATCTGGATTTATCTGTTTTTTTTAAGTGCCACACAACTGAATTTACACATTGTAATGATGTCAAAGACAACAACTTTCAGAAGATGTGCCATTGGCACATCTAATATATTAGGCAGTATACAGAGTTATAAAAATCAAGGTCAAACATGGAGTATCTAATATGCAGAGCAATATAACCTGTATCCATTTTCATTATCTGAGCACTGATATTATCTTGTTCCTTGTATTTTAAATACTGAAAAAAACCATGTATAAAATGTGTATCTATAGTAGTATAATCCCAAATATTGCTCTAAGAAATATCTCTGGAAGATTTTTACCCTTCCATTGACACTTTGTGGGTAAAATCTGAATTTCTAACTCTGTACATAACTTTGTAGCATGGTTGTCAATGATAAACCAGTCCTGTTACTATACAGGGATTTTGGAACTTAATTCAAATATATTTGCCATTTTAAAGTTATGATGACTTCCTCACTTAAATATTACCTCTTCATTTGGTGGTTTTCAATAACTTAATCACCATTTGAGAATATCGAAAGATGATAATATTTAGAAAACAAAGAAAAAACCAAAAGCTGTGCTCAAACATATTATTTATGTAATTATTCTATAATTAAAGTAATCAGACTTTTTGGTGAAAAATAGTCTTTATTTGCAGGTTTCTTCAGAGATGTTTACTGATCATCATGGAGAAGCTACATGAAAAATAATTGGAGGTGTTTTGATTTCTGCAAAAGAATGAAGTTGCATAGGATGTATTTTTCATGAAATATCTCTGTATCTTTACAGTCCATTAACTGGCAGGCCTGTATGAAAGAGTTAGCTAGAAAGATTTTCAAAGATATCTGTGAACTTTTACAATCTTAACTGCAGCCACAGTAAACCTGTAGATTATTCTGGATGTGCATTATCTGAATAAGAGATTTCTAACATACAACACAACGAAGAGTAAAAATGGTATGAATGAAGGATTTCTTGACGTGCAGTGCTTTTAAACTCCTAGATTCAGTTTGTTCTTCTTTTAAGAACCAGGGCATCTGGAAACTTACAAAGTAAAAGTCTAGGTGACTGTGAAACTATCTGAATCTAGGAGTAGTAGTTTTGAAAAGGACTCACTGGTTATCAAAATACTGACTTGAGACCCAGAACGTGAAACCCAAGATGTACTTTTTCCTTTCATTGGAAGGTAATCTGTCATAGGCAGCAGAATGAGGGAGAACAAGACCAGGGACAATCTCAGAGTACTTCTAGCATGGAGACATTCTTGGTCTGCTGAAACATTACTCTGCATTACTCCCCTTCCCCACAAACATCCTGCAAACAGACACTTCAGACCATTTGGAGAAGACTGGAGGCCCTACTACTGTATGGAAGTGGATGGAGATTTCTTACATAATCATCCTATATTTTTAGTTCTGGATTTATTATTTTTCATCCCACAAGCCATGTTTTACTTCTTCAAAGAACTACACAACAAGAAACTTTTATGATCAGATTAATCCTAGAAATTAGTCACACAAATAACGTATACATGGGACATATTCAGCAAGAAATACCAGTCAGCTACTAAATCTACTTGATTACATTAATGTAAATATCAATGTGTGCACAATCCATATCTGCCAAAACTGTGGAAAACTAGGGAAGTTATAACTCTCCTAGCATTGTATTTTTTTAATTGTACAGCTAAAGGGAAGTGTGTATTGACTTGATCTTCAGAGAAAAGCATCTAATTATTATTTCAAATGAGCCATATCAAGGGACAAGTTGGGTACTTCTACAATGATCATAAGAAAAGTAGAAATTGTTTAGGAATTTAGTTATTTGTTTTTAAAACATGAACTGCAGAAAAATACCATCAAATTTTTTTTCTATCCAGCCTTGGGAGCTGGAACTAAAGAAAGAGTCAACATATAAGGGGTTTAAGATGAAGATTACAAAATCTTCCTTCCAGCTTTCCAAGACTACCTTGTTAAGATCTGAGGAATAAATTGAATAAAACAAGAGACATGATTCATCTAATCTTCTCAGTGAACGCTGAGATAAGTTAAGAAGAGGTTCACATATGCAGTGCTGAAAAGACCCAGGAGCTTAAGTGGGGCTAAGCTCTTGAAAGACTCAATGTATCACTCTGGAGCATGTCCAGAGAAGAGCAACAAAGTTGGTGAAGGGGCTGGATAACAAGTCTGATGAGGAGCAGCTGAGGGAACTGGGATTGTTTAGCCTTGAAAAGAGGAGACTGAGGGGAGACCTTATTGCTCTCTACAACTACCTGAAAGGAGGTTGTAGAGAGGAAGAAACTGGCCTCTTCTCCCAAGTGACAGGGGACAGGACAAGAGGGAATGGCCTCAAGCTCCACCAGGGGAGTCTCAGGCTGGACATCATTAAAAAAAAAATTACAGAAAGGGTCACTGGACACTGGCAGAGGCTGCCCAGGGAGGTGGTTGAGTCACCATCCCTGAAGGTGTTTAAAAGATGGGTGCATGAAGTGCTCAGGGGTATGGTTTAGTGATTGATAGGAATGGTTGGACTTGATCATTCTGTGGGTCTTTTCCAACCTAGTGATTCTATGATTCTGTGATCACTACAGCAGTTTTACCTACCCTATTTGTCATCTGTTCAAAACACAGAAAAAAATCTCATTGAGCAGTCTGTTCCAGTCATAACTAAACCTGCTTTTTAAATGTTTCCCTAGAATTGAAAATAAATCTTCCCTTTCAAGTCAGGCTTAATAAAAATCAATTAAATAAGTCAGAGAGCATTCTTCTAGCATTCACAAGTACACTTTTACCACAATGCTGGCACTTAATAACAATTTAAAAAATTGTATTCTTAAGGATAACAAATTACTTTTGGGGCAGTGAAATATCATAGCAGACAGTCCATGTGTCCTGTTGCTTTAAAGAGTTATTCTTATGATTAAACTTATTATTAACCAGAGCAGTGCAGGGTGGCAATTATGTCAGACTGACAATTTACACCTTCAGCAAAGGAGTTAGGAAAACTACAATGTTTTGACATTTTTCTTTCTCCTTGCCTCTTTATTCAGTTTTGTAGATCCTTTCCTTTGTTTTAATTTTGACATTCTGGAGGATGTTTAAGATGCACTTTTAAAAAATATTTATTTTTTTATTGTTACCAAGAGATCTCAGATGACACAGAAAATCTGATTACAGAGGTGCTATAACTTTTATTCTATTTTCATCTTAAAAGCAATTAATTGCAATTTGTTTTACAATCAGCACTCACCCTTTCACTTTTCCTAGGAGTTCACCACATAGCTGGTACCTGCTCTGTGTACCTTTGGGAAAGAGAGGACCTTCCTTCAGGCTGTATCTGAAAGTCAACGACTTGCGAGTCCAAGCCCTTCGCAGAACTACTTTCTATAGGTTCTGACATAACAGTTGTCATAACAGTTACCAATACACAAAGAAACATTGTTACGTTGTTTTGCTCTAAGTATCACTACAATAGTAAACCCTTTTCATTTCAACTCTCTTTTAAACTAATAATATAGCAGGTTAACATCTTAAGTGCACTTAGAATACAATGAATGAGATGAAAATAGAATAATAAGAGGAGGGAAGTTCCAAGGGACCTTAAAATCTAGATGAGATTTCTGGATAAAACACAGTTTAGGAGGAGTTAATTCCTTTGGATAGGCATATGGAGTTTTCACACTTTAAAAGGTTCAGACAGAAGCTACAGCCAGAGAATAGGCTAGTTTTAGACTTGTCCTGCTTAATGAAGTGGTACTTGCTGTTATAACTGCTCCTTATTACGCAAATCTATTTTCTGCATAATAAAATATTCTGTCAATGATAATTGAGTCTGCTTTTTATTAGGTTGCAGTGATGTCTGTACTGCAAGCAATGCTTCTGAGCTTTCCAGCACACATTGCTATGGTGTGTCCCAAATCACACCAGGCACAGTGCAGCTCCCAAAAGAAGGAGTTGCCCAGATGTTTTAAAGGAAACATACACTGAAAGTATAAGTACTTTGGAAAGTACCTATACTTACATATATACTATATAAATGGTGGGCTTTCAAAACAACCTGTGAACACAAGTGTATCTGTTACTACATAANGCTGAGATAAGTTAAGAAGAGGTTCACATATGCAGTGCTGAAAAGACCCAGGAGCTTAAGTGGGGCTAAGCTCTTGAAAGACTCAATGTATCACTCTGGAGCATGTCCAGAGAAGAGCAACAAAGTTGGTGAAGGGGCTGGATAACAAGTCTGATGAGGAGCAGCTGAGGGAACTGGGATTGTTTAGCCTTGAAAAGAGGAGACTGAGGGGAGACCTTATTGCTCTCTACAACTACCTGAAAGGAGGTTGTAGAGAGGAAGAAACTGGCCTCTTCTCCCAAGTGACAGGGGACAGGACAAGAGGGAATGGCCTCAAGCTCCACCAGGGGAGTCTCAGGCTGGACATCATTAAAAAAAAAATTACAGAAAGGGTCACTGGACACTGGCAGAGGCTGCCCAGGGAGGTGGTTGAGTCACCATCCCTGAAGGTGTTTAAAAGATGGGTGCATGAAGTGCTCAGGGGTATGGTTTAGTGATTGATAGGAATGGTTGGACTTGATCATTCTGTGGGTCTTTTCCAACCTAGTGATTCTATGATTCTGTGATCACTACAGCAGTTTTACCTGCCCTATTTGTCATCTGTTCAAAACACAGAAAAAAATCTCATTGAGCAGTCTGTTCCAGTCATAACTAAACCTGCTTTTTAAATGTTTCCCTAGTATTGAAAATAAATCTTCCCTTTCAAGTCAGGCTTAATAAAAATCAATTAAATAAGTCAGAGAGCATTCTTCTAGCATTCACAAGTACACTTTTACCACAATGCTGGCACTTAATAACAATTTAAAAAATTGTATTCTTAAGGATAACAAATTACTTTTGGGGCAGTGAAATATCATAGCAGACAGTCCATGTGTCCTGTTGCTTTAAAGAGTTATTCTTATGATTAAACTTATTATTAACCAGAGCAGTGCAGGGTGGCAATTATGTCAGACTGACAATTTACACCTTCAGCAAAGGAGTTAGGAAAACTACAATGTTTTGACATTTTTCTTTCTCCTTGCCTCTTTATTCAGTTTTATAGATCCTTTCCTCTGTTTTAATTTTGACATTCTGGAGGATGTTTAAGATGCACTTTTAAAAAATATTTATTTTTTTATTGTTACCAAGAGATCTCAGATGACACAGAAAATCTGATTACAGAGGTGCTATAACTTTTATTCTATTTTCATCTTAAAAGCAATTAATTGCAATTTGTTTTACAATCAGCACTCACCCTTTCACTTTTCCTAGGAGTTCACCACATAGCTGGTACCTGCTCTGTGTACCTTTGGGAAAGAGAGGACCTTCCTTCAGGCTGTATCTGAAAGTCAACGACTTGCGAGTCCAAGCCCTTCGCAGAACTACTTTCTATAGGTTCTGACATAACAGTTGTCATAACAGTTACCAATACACAAAGAAACATTGTTACGTTGTTTTGCTCTAAGTATCACTACAATAGTAAACCCTTTTCATTTCAACTCTCTTTTAAACTAATAATATAGCAGGTTAACATCTTAAGTGCACTTAGAATACAATGAATGAGATGAAAATAGAATAATAAGAGGAGGGAAGTTCCAAGGGACCTTAAAATCTAGATGAGATTTCTGGATAAAACACAGTTTAGGAGGAGTTAATTCCTTTGGATAGGCATATGGAGTTTTCACACTTTAAAAGGTTCAGACAGAAGCTACAGCCAGAGAATAGGCTAGTTTTAGACTTGTCCTGCTTAATGAAGTGGTACTTGCTGTTATAACTGCTCCTTATTACGCAAATCTATTTTCTGCATAATAAAATATTCTGTCAATGATAATTGAGTCTGCTTTTTATTAGGTTGCAGTGATGTCTGTACTGCAAGCAATGCTTCTGAGCTTTCCAGCACACATTGCTATGGTGTGTCCCAAATCACACCAGGCACAGTGCAGCTCCCAAAAGAAGGAGTTGCCCAGACGTTTTAAAGGAAACATACACTGAAAGTATAAGTACTTTGGAAAGTACCTATACTTACATATATACTATATAAATGGTGGGCTTTCAAAACAACCTGTGAACACAAGTGTATCTGTTACTACATAACTCCCAAATCAGTTTTAGACTTAAAGAAAAGAGTATTTATTCAAATTATAATTACATCTGAGTTAAGTTTTTTCACAAGATATAAGCAGGCTTTAGTCTTAATTTTAAAAATATCAATTTTTAATCATGGAGTGTATTGCTGCTTTCAGTTTTCTATACAATTGCTCTCATCAGTCACCAGCTTTTCTGGTTGTTTTTCACTCTTTACTATGGGTTACTTTACTCTTTGTCCAAATGAAAACCAAGCTTGGCTAGAAGGAGACCGATTAAAGGGATATTTCAAACTCATATCTACTATGTAATGTTTTTAGTTAGTGGTCAAATTTCCAGTTGTCCTTGTGAAAACACAATTTTGCCAACACAGGGCATCTTTTATAGATATTTTAATTCTTTTCCCAGCCCCATCCACAATGTTTTTACTTGTATTTTATTTCCTATTCTTTTCNCTCCCCCTCTAAGAACTTTCCATGTATCAAGAGGCAGATTCATACCAGGTGAGTAAAATTATCTAATGGTATTAAATTCATAGATGTGCTTTATATTTGGTTTATTATGAAATAATCAAGAAAAAAACACTAAGTTTGAACAGCTTGAAGACTTTATATTCTAACCACTTTGATTTTGAGACAAATAGGAAACGTTTCTCACCATTTGCAGATTGTCATTATCATATTAACATAGTAGGAGATTTCCACGTTACTGCCATTGACCTCTATAGAAAAAAAACCACTCATACCATGTTGTAAGAGACTGATTCTTTTTGGCTGTCTTATACCACTTGTTTTGCTGAACTAAAATCACTGCTGAGACTACAGCAGAGACAATGTCTTTCAACAACTTATCTTCTTACTCTCACAAGCAGTCTAGCTGCATTTGTTGCCCAGTGAGGTCTTGCTGCAGTTTTGCCAGTAGGAAGAGAAGGGGTAGAATGATACCTTGGACCCCGGGGCCTCCCTAAGCCACCCCAAATTCAACTTCAGAACTTTTCTAGAAGAAACACTGTGCAGACCACAAAAATCCCAAAACAAACAAACTCTGCAAGAGTATATTCACAGCAGTCCTCTTATCCCATTAAATTCCCAGGAAGATACTCAGGAAGGATATAAACTTTGTTTATTTAACATTTTTTTCTATATGGAAGCTTGGTTTAGTCAGGGTAAGCTGTGGTATGAGCATCAGATCTCAAGTGGTATTACCACTGATTTGCTGCATCATTCAGGAATACTCTCTTTGTCCAAGCACAATTGGTTTTCTGATGGAAAGAGAGACCTAATATTTATCAACTTGAAAAATGGGGAGTTGTGACAACTGCACGTTGATTTAACCATAAGTACTACACTGCCTGAAGTACTATGGTTACAAGTTTTATGCATGATATTGTCACTAAAATTTTTGTTATTAATAAGGAACAGGTTTTACTTCACTGTTACTAGTAAAGGTATTTTCTAAAGCATGAGCAAAACAATTCTTATAAAAGATGGCTTTAATATGTGTATACTGGGACATATGAAATGATAAATAGCTTTTCTTCTGAAAAAAATTCTATTCTATTAAAAACAAATTAAATTAGAGTACACAATTTGTGTTTTCCTTAAAAGAAGCAGCTATAAATATGTATAATTATGCAAACACTTAAAAGAAAGATGCTCTGTGGTGCAGAAAAACAATAAGGGATTTCTAAATGTATAAACTAATATGATTTTACCTTTAAAGGAAGGAACCTTTGTTACAGGGAATGTTTTTAGGTCTGACCTAAAAATTTAAATCCTTCACTGGGAGTTATTTAGAAAGCCTGACAACATATTTTTTTGAGGTATAACTCTGACTTATTTATATTATTACACATTCCCAAAGCATCTTCGTACAATATTTTAAAACAAAAAGAATGGATATTTTTTCTCCAATATAGGTATTAGCCCATGACAACAATTTCATCAAGGATTATTTTGACATGGTAGTTTTTCAAGAAACAAAAGAGATTGGACATTCATATGGCAAAGTTTATATCAAGAATTAGAACAACAGGAAGCAGAAAATCTTTAAGGATGACACTGAAGACATAAATACTAGAAAGACAAATAATTAATTGCCTCAGCCAATATGTGAATGATGCCTATGATTTTTCCTTAGCACCTGTACAAGTTACACAAGTGGACAGATTAAATGTAGAATAAAAAGAAACTACAGTAAACAAACAGAATAACAAAGCACTCCAGGTCTATCATGACAGTAAATATTTCAAGGATTTGAAATGCTGTCTGTTCCTTACTACACATTTAGTCTCTTTCCCCTGTCCTTCATAGTTCAATAGGACTACTTATATTCTTGGAGGGAAGCATGTATGTAAGCACATGTATGAAAAGCTCAGTTACATTTCCTAGAGAAAGTAATCAAGTTCCCATGTCATGCGTCCCACTCAGTTTGAAAATGCTGATGTTGGTGGGTGGAGCTATCTTGTGTTCTTATGGGAGAGGAACAATAGTAGGAAAGAGGAACAGGAAACGGCACTAGATATATGCAAGTTCAGTTTAGTAATTATGGGTTTAACCTGTCAAACACAGGTCATTTGGCCAATTCAGAAGGGTCTATATTTACAAGACATCATCTTTGAATAAATAAAGGTAACGAAAATTCGAGTCTAGTTCTCTCAGGGTGGTGCACAGGAGGTGCAAAAAAATCCCATTAACTACTAACAGGATTTGTGCCCCTATGTCTCATGCACCACTTTGAAAATTCACTCTCAGTCATCTGGAAGCAAGGTAATACACCAGGCATTCAAGATTACATCATTAGAATACAGACAAGAAGCTTAATAGGCTATCATGTACAAAGTATTAGCAGCATAGAGAATTGCTTATGGTTATATATTTTATTTCAAGCTTGGATTTTTTCCACTGGACTTACCTGTAAGTCAGTGTTAAATCCAATAAATTAGTGATCTTTACTAATGTGTAACTCAGCTTCACAGTAAGTTGGAAATTGTTTCCAATCTCAAAACTGCGAAGTTTCCTAGAGATCAAAGAATTCCAAGAAAGTTAACTTATAAAATGTGAACGGTTCAATTATATATAGTAAGACAACAACAAAATACACATATGCATGTGCAAACTGTGCATTTATACATCCTATTCCAAGAATGTGTTACTTTCACAGTAGCTCAGATAGGTCTCCATATTTTTTGATCTGTACGATTTCATTCACATCACTGGATTTTTATTGTGATGGAAATTCTTTGTGCTTATCTTAAAGGTCTTTTTGGATAAACAATTCAGTGAAGTATACAATTTGCACTACAGTTTTTCCCTAACCTTGAGTGTACTGCTAACTGTAGTAATAGGTTTTTTCTGTCTCACATCAGGAAATGAAATTGGAAAATGCTGAGCTGATTCAGAGGGGTATGATAGGTGAGGACCATCCTACCATACTCAGTCCTTGAATTCACAACAGTGACAGACTTAAGTCATAACAATTCATGCCAGATCTTCTACATATATAAATTTCTACCAAGTGTTTTAGTATAGAGAAATGCAAATGGACAGCCAGGAGTACTAGCTTAATCATCTATATTAAAGATACTAAATGTCTTAACTATAAAACTGTGAAAGAAAACTCTATCCAAAAGGTTCCTTAGAGAATTTTTTTTTCCTATAGCAAGATCTTTTCTCCAGTCTTATAAAAGATGTCACATCTTTTGAGCCACTCAAGGGATAGGTAGCTTCTAATCACAAATAGATGTGTTTGAATTTATAATCATAATCCTTCGTATGGTTGAGAATGACTAGTTTATTGATACATCTTTTAGTGAGATGAAATGTTACATCACAGTAAATATAATTTCAAATAAGATCATTACATGCATGAAGTAGTGATGAGTAATACCTGAGGAAATCAGACATTTAAATGTGAAAGATACTGGGTTTGTATTAGGGTGTTTGGTGAGGTTGTCCCTCGAATCATTATGTACACTGCCAAAATGTTCTCATTTATCATAATGGAATACCTTTTGATAGCATAGTACTGTCTTTCTACCCAAACAGCACCTGAACCTGTGCTTAGCCTTTCGTTGATAGACTGAAGTCATTATGAAAACCTCTAATGAATCCAGAAAAGATTTCTCTTTCTCTGGTGAAGTAATTAAATCCTGATGTGGTTGTATTAATGTGTTCTCCCTTTTTGCATAAATCTTTGCCCTCAGGGGTCTAGGTCTGAGAATTAGCAGACACCTCCTCAGCCAACTTTGCACCTGCCAGGCTGTGTGGTTAAGAAATCCCCTCTTTTTATGGGGACACCAGAAAAAAAGAAAAATCTAATAACCTTCCAATAGTTTCTGCAGGTTAAAAACCCCAAGTTTTCTAGAAGTTAGCCTTTGGTAGGCAGATATTTTTCAGAGTTCTTTAAATTTTAAGTAAAGCCTAAGTTTTATCTCCCAGTTCTCCATTTTTCTTAAAGTACCAACTGGGACAACTTAGTCAGACAGTTTGGGTATGCAGGACATCACCACGTCTAATTATTGAAGTAACCTCCTAAGTCAGTGCTGGTGAGTTCAGGGAGTTTGTGATTATGCTGTCTTGGGGACATGGCACAGCAATGGCCCTGGCTGCTGACTAGAATGATGTAGCTATCTAGCATCTGGCTTCTTATGAAGTAGATTGAACCCAATATCTAGAAATTTAGTGTCCAGACAACCCACAGAAGGACATAGAGTATTAGGACAGAACTCAAATTAACCTGGTAGCTAATCAGAGAAGATACAACACCAGGTATGTGTGCAGACTGGGTAATGCATGATGCTTGAATTCTGACAGTTCAAAATTCTGAGCAAAAGGATATGTCTTCAAATTTTCCACTTGTTCAGGACTGTAGAGAGGTACTGCCATCCATACTCTTGAAGGGAGGGAGAAATGTTTTCATTCAAAACCTGACTTTTGCAATTGAAACACAATATTAAAAGGTGGCAGCACTGGTTTTAACTCTTCTTTCAGTCCAGCCTTGTGGTTTATGCCCAAGTGAATGGAAGGCATCCAGGCTTTAACTCCTTCTTCATCTGAAGAAGAGCCAGCCAGCAATACTCCTGTGTTATTGGTTTAAACAGAGCTACTACTGGGGTCATGTTGAAAAGGCAATAAATACCAAAGTGGAACACACACTTTCCTTTCTGTTCAACCTAATCTGCTCCATGTAAATAAGAGCAATAGGGCCAGAAGTTATAGGGTCTGGGAACATGACTCCAGCCCTGGCTTCCAAGGTAGTTCCTATGTCTTATGCACAACAGATGGTAAAATGCATTAGTTATCTTGAAAGCAGTTTTCAGACTCCAGTTTTGACCTGCTGGGTGCTTCTCCAATTATGGCACAAACATGCTCCATCTTTGCAGTGTATTTGAATATTCTTATCATAAGACTAAATATGGCTATTCTTTTACATATTAAGTCCCCTTTACAGAGCTCTGGGTAGTACAAGCTTAGTTAAATGAAATCTTCTCTCTACCATTAGACTTTTCAAAAAGTTTTGCAGACCACCTGAGGTATTTTAAATGGGAATTATGTATTCTGATTTTTCATATTACTAATTATCTCCCACAAATCATTACCATGTCCTCAGATAGCTAGGTCTGTTGTAATTGCTCCATAGCAATTTACAGAAGGTGAGAGGGCGAGTTCAGCTGTTTCAAAATCCTTTCCCATCACAAATTGCTCTTTCATTCTAATAGCAATTTAGACCACTGATGGGTAAGTTTTCTTCCTTCACAGTTTGAAATAACTCAGTCATTACAGGTCAGGAGCTTATGCTGAGTATTATATGCATATATAATGATAAAACTGGTAGACACAAATCCAACAAATAAATATAATTCATATTGAGTACAACATTTCCTAACTTTCCTTCTGAGTTGTGGACACAAAATTGTTCCCTTGATATAAATTATATTTTAGATTTTGGTGACAGGGATTGATCCAATTTAAAATCATTTTTGCCTCTGCTCAGGATTTACAGAAGATATAATTCATAGTAGACGACCGAGTTTCTACTGCCTCATCAGGGGCTTCAATAATAGTGTTCTGTGCTGTTTATAAGCAGTATGCAGAAGACATGGCACTTATGAGTTGTGGACTGCTTGGCAGTCTTCTTTTCCTATAATGTATTCATTGCAAGGTATATTGGTTATACAATAGAGTATTTTTAATTGCTAGCTTTAGAAATATGTAAGTACCTAATTATTTTTATCTAAAAGACTATTACAGAAAAAAAGGAAAAGTTAAAAATGGTTAGAGCCATGACTAGACAAGGATTATGAGTTGTACAGTAAGAGTACTGAGCCTTTGATGAAGTGTATAAATAATTAGTAACACACTTTAAGACATATTTCTCTTGGTTCATAGTACCTGTGCTCATTTAATTCCAGCTGAAAATATGCCCACTCATTCACAGTGAAGGACAGCAAACTGGTGATCAAGTCCATGAGAAAAGTGATTCATGTCAAAACATGAAAGGCCAAATGTTTTCTGCATATACACAGATAAGACATGCATCCAGAGATAAGATAACAATAAATTTTTTTCCCAGCAAAAGATCACTGGAAATGTGAGATAGACTTGGATGTGGACATCTAGTGCCCATAAATGTAGCATGTGTGTACATGTAACAATTTTTAACATATCGTTCTGAATATGTGAATAATGTGAAGGGGCTCGAGAACAGGCCTTATGANGATTCTGTGATTCTGTAATATGGACAGGAGATTAATAAACACAAGTAACTACCCATAAATAGTCTGTCCTGTTTTTGCTTTTTTTCAAGTTACATGAATACCCAAGTGGGCTTTTTTTTGTTCATTTTCCACAAATATTGGTGGGATGAATATGATCAGCACAAATGTATATGACCTTCAAAATCAGTTGCTGTCTTCGTTGAACTTCACTGAATAGTATCTCAAAAACCTTCACAACAGTATTTTCACATTTGAACAGTACTTTGGCATCTAAAGATATAGGCAAAGCATAATAATGTAAGTTCAATACAGCTAAAGATAAATGTCCAAATTCATTTAAGTTCACAAATCTCTCTAAAATTCTGTTCTTGTTGTACATGTACTTCTTACAAGGAAGAACAAAAAACGATCTCAGGAGATTTGACCAGCAAGCTGTTTATTCATCTCAAATATTAAACACTAAGGTCATTGGAGGACTGTTACACATCAGTCCACTGGTTTGTAGAATTCCCCAAAACATTAAACAAATAATAAATATATATAAATCCAAGGGAGACTGATTGCTAACTTAGCTCCCTGTTCTAGTGATTTACAGACCACTTCTAAGACATGTCACCTGCAAGCTGTTTACAAAACTAATACAACATCAATTCCCAGTTTGGACTCTCACAAACAGAGTATTGTACTTGTATTATATTATGTAAATCAGCAATGCTGTAAGCTCCATCTGTGATACTTGACACTTCCATGAATTACTCCAGTTGGGATTAAGTGGGTCCATTAAAAGGATTCTAAAAGATATCATAGAATTATGTTAATCTCAATAGCATTTTTTTTATTTTAACAGATTTTCAGCATCAATACATACAATAAAATGTATTGTGCTATAGATACCATTAAACAGGCTTACACTTTGGACATTCATTATATATCTGAGTTTATGCAGTTTATTCTGTCCCCACACCACTAGGTAAATGCACAGTTTCCACACTCTTTCTACACTATTCTTTTGAAATTTATTCTTTCCTGTCTCTCTGCACAGCTACAAATCTCACCAGGTTGTCTTCTATCGTGGTTACAAAAATATTCCCGTCTTTTGCCTTAAAAAAACCCCTTAAAACAGCAACTATTCCTCTCTCATATTCAAAGAAGCCTTCTGGAGAAATGACTGTTCATCAGAGGTCAATGCTAAATGCTTGTCTTTCCCTATACACTTCTCTAGACATCTGCTACAGGATTGTATAAACCTGACCAAATACTATGTCTTAATGTCCTGAAGTAGATAAATAAATCTTTCTACTTTCTTTCATACCTACTTTCTTATATTTCTTATACTTGACAGTGTTAATATGAACGTCAGTAATATTTTAGGAATTTTTGGGAAAAAGTAAATACGGCAAAGTAAGGAGATAAAAGTGTCTGGAAACACTAATACTTCTTGGTAAGAAGGCTCAAACAACATGTTTTTGAAGAAGATATGCATAGAATTGACTCTCTGTCAACCATGTAGTAGAGTTGCATGAAGATTAACTCTTTTCCGTACCAAGGGAAAAATATAATCCCTAAGATAACTATAATTTCCCTTTCAAATGTCTGTAGAGAGGCAAAGTGCAGTACCATGTTAGTGCAATTAGAATGGAGATAGAGCATCTCTTGTAAGCATCTGCTTCTGTTAGGGCAACTATAATGCCCCTCTCCCGTTTCCACCAAAACCTGGTGAAAAAGACATAGTAGGAGTTGAATAAAGAAATTTAGAAAGGAAGTTAATTTTAAAGAAAATTAACCTCAACTCTAACAATAATTATAAACCTAGACATTATTCTGAAAATAAACGCAGATAATTTATTCAATTATTTATGTTTCAGATTTTAGATTTTTTTTGTTAGAAATTAAAACCAGGTTAAAACTACAGAGACATGTCCCTATTTCACCAGTTATACACACTAAAGCTATATGCTAACTCTGACAAATTTATAGAGACAACTTCTAAGAGGTAAGCCATGGAAAAATTCCTTCTTAAAAATTACCCCCAAACAATGATGATTGCCCGGATCATACATGGAAAAGGCAGTTTTTTCTTGAATTTCACTTGTTTATTACATTTTATCTTTATAATAGGTAGTTTCCTCATTTATGTTTCAAGTGAAACCAGTGTTAGTGCTATGTAAGAAAAATGTACACTTCAGTTTGGAATTTAATTTTCCACTTTTAGCTGATTTTTTTTCTTATGGAAATATATTTTTATTGCATCATATAATATAGTAAGTGGCATAAAATTACCGCTTGGCTTATATTTAAAATATTTACGGTAGTCCATAAATATGTCAGCTACTTTATAAGCATGTGATATTGAATAGATTGATTAACTAGTGAGATGAGATAGACACATCATTGAAATCTCAAGGTCCTTTTTTAAGCTTGAGTATAACAGCCAATGAAAAGTGATGTAGCTGCTTTGCAATGAACAGAGCTTTAAATGTTACCCTTCAACCCACACAGTGGTCTTCCTTTCTTCACAAAACTATGCTCTTGTCCATAATTTTAAGGACCTTTGTAAATGGTTTAAGCAGCAGGACCTTTGGTTCAACAACAGTGAGTTTTTTTCCAGTTAAATGCATAATTCACCAAATGGAAGGAGAGACACCTTGGAGACATCATTATTCTTCCCCCATCTGTCAGAAACTACAGAGGATACAGCTGGCTCAGTTGAAGTACTTTTATCTTCAGTCTGATTTCTACAATTTTTTCAAATAGATCCAGAATGTATTCATCACACCATGAGCAAGAATTTCAGCTCTTGCATCACCAGTTATATAAGTTCTGAGTTGAGTAAACTAATTTCCCCTGGTTTCAGTCATGTGAAGCAGTGGGTGGAAAGGTCACTCTCATTAGTGGGGAGATATGCTGCTGCCCTGGTGGCCAAGTGGCTTTGCACCCTTTTAGTTATTGATCTGGGAACATACAGCAGTAGGCAATGGCTGCAGGGCAAAGCTCAGCTCTCTCTTCTTGAAGCTCTCCTAGGAAAACTACCAAAGGTTTCCTTCCTCAGTCTGGATCCCTGCTATGAGTAGTTAAGGTTAGGCAGGTGAAATTATTCAAAGCAAAACATTTAGATTACTAATTCCTCCTGGAAGAAAAATTCAGGACAATAATCCAGGGAAAAACTTATTGACATGGCAGAACCCTGTCAGGTCAAAGCCACTCAACATTTAGTTTTCAAAAAGCAAAATCTTTCTGTAAGCAAAGCCAATGAAAATGTTTGATACCTATAATATTCTTGCACACTCCCTTTTCCTGGCCTTCAGTGGATTATTAAATCAATGTGGGATTGCAATCATAATCCCAATGAAATTTCAGAGGCAGTCATCACCATTTCTTCTAGAGGGCTCATCCTAGTCCCTGGGATCTTGCCAGTGAAAATGATTGAGGGAAATCAAAAGATGACATGTGGGAACATATTCAGTGTCCAAAGAAAAATCAGTTAATGACAGAAGCAAACAGTAAAGCATTCTCAGTTGTGAAAACAGAAGTGCACTGTAATGTTGTAGGTTTTTTTTTTAAACCAGCACCAATTGCATCGAACAAATGGGTCTAGGTTGTTAGGCTATCTAAAACTTACAATCACTATAGAGTGTGAGAAAGAGGGATAGGGAAAGCAGGTGATACTGCTCTTTGGGGGAACATTTAAGTATTTTTTTTGTTAGTTTTCACATATCACCTGGTCAGACAGCCTGAATACCACAACTTAATAGGGATGTTTAGCTTCAACTGCTTTCTTCTATTAGGTTGAAGAAAGAGGACTGATGCTTCTCTAAGGGAAGAAAAGGAAAAAATATGGTTGAGAAACTCTATTGTTCCTTTGTAAGTCTGCTCACAGCCTGCTTATTCGCTACCCCTGCTAACCATCATTGTTCACAGTACAATGCAGAAAGACGATCCTGGCAGGAAACACAATGGAGATTGTCTCCCAGGTAGCACATGGGTCTATCTGCAAAAAGTGGACACAGGTATCCACCCTTCTGTCCCAGAGATTTCCATGACCAGTTTGAGGTAGGGACTCTTTGTTTCATGGCGGTCTTGGAAACTAATTTTTTTCTCTTAACCCAAACTCTCAGGGTAAGCTGCTACATGACAAAACACTGTCAAATGGTCTGTGCCCATTATACACTCTGATGGCAAGACCCATTTAAAATCTAAAAAGGTAATATGCCAAGTGTGGGAAACCTCAGCTGGTTCAGGAAGTCAAAGCGTGTGAGCTTAACATTGGCCTTGAATAGATGCCCATGTATCCTTGGAGAAGCTGGAAGGTACCAAGAAGACCTGAGTAAACAAGATAAGGAAGCTACCAGGCTGCAGGTGGAATCACCCAATTATGAACTTACAGCTGAGAAGGAGACATCCAATTATGAACTGTTGGTCTCTAGCTAAAACAATCATGCATGAATGTGCAGCTCGAGAAGGGGTATTAAAAGTCTTGTAAAGTCAATAAGGATGTCCTTTTGCCCACAACTTCTACGTGTCATGGCTTAACCCACCATGACAGGCAAGTGTCCACACATTTAAAATTTTCTGTTGGATTCAATTCCATTCCACTGTCAGTAGGAAGTCTGCTACAAACACAAGAAGTAGAAGCAACAGCAGTGTGAGTATTAACCTACCACTTCCTGCTCCCTCAGAATGCTGGGTCATACTCACCATGTTATCAGGCCAAATCTGTTTGTCTCTGCTGAAGAATAAGTACTTGCTAGTTATCTTAGGACATACACAAGACCAAACTGAAGGTCAAACAGAAATAAATTTTTGAAAGCAAAGGCTTCTTGGGTAGTCCCTGGAAAAAAAACCAAAACAACATTGCATTTATTCTTATGTGAGTACTTTTAATACCTTTTATGTTTTGAGGAATTCTCATTTATTTATCCCCCCTGTCACTTACTCTTTCTTTTTTCAATCTTTTATTTTCTATACAGTTTATAGTTGTGATAAGCCAGTTTGTGGCGAGATAGTTTAAAATGGATAAGATAGGCGTTTTGTTTCTTAAAGTTTTATTTTGTTTTATTAGTGAGCCAAAAAATTACTTGCATGGGAGCTTTCCAACGTATGTGCCTTAAGCTGATTAACACCATATTCTGCTGTCATATGGTAATGAGGTTTCACGTCATAAAGCAGAATTTTCACTCATTCATTTTTGTCCATAGTTTGACAAAAAGTTTTTTTTTCTACGTGGAACCTTTAAGATAATAAGTTTATTCCACTGAGAACTGACAATTGCTTTTTAAAAGTATTTCTTAAAGGGTCTATTCTTTTTAAAGAGAAACCAATGTCAGAGTTCTTTGAAGGAAAGAATGAGCTCTCCAATGTGATTGATGGTGCTGTCTTACTTTTCTTGATTGATTAGTGTTTTGATTCTGAAACTTTGGCCCACGGACCATCTGTGTCCTGCAGAAGGCTTGTTACTTGAGTATTTAGAGAGGAGACAGGTCCCAGGATGATAGCTTCTCTGCTTGATTCCTACTGTTAAATCATCTTGAAAGCAGTTAAAAATTCATGAAACATTTTACTAATCGGACTTCTTCTAGGAAAGCAATTCTAAATGGGAAGATTATTTTTGCTTCTGAAGTTGTTCCCCTTTTTAATATACATAAATAGTAATTAATAACTTATTTATAAAGCCACATTGGCATGACTGAGGTGCTTGGGGTACTATACAGCATCATCAAAACAGAATCAAATCAAAATGAACAAAAGTTCACCCTCATTAGAGTCAAGCCACACACAAGAAAAATTGCAGACAAGATAACAGGATTTGCTTCTCTGATCATGCAATCTTGACATTTATATTTTTAAAGTTATACTGGGGTTTCAAATACATCACAATAAGCCTCAAATCATGTACAAATGAAGGTGAGATCCTTTTGTTCTTCCATAAATTTACCTTTGTTTCACATATCCTTACTTGTTTTCCAACTCACACTTCAGACATTAAGCACCAAACCTATAATGTATTTTGCACTGCTGAGCCTCTGCATTTTGCCTCATATAGTCTACTCCAAATAAATAGGCAGAAAATCAGATATTGTAGTAGCTGTGCAGATGTTTCAACTGAAAGCTGCTATGTATTGTGTAAGAAAAGAACTGGGCCTTTCCTACCCTTCCAAATAAGGGCTATGGGGGAAAGTTCCCTACTTGTCAACTTTCTGGGCAGGGGACAACCATATTGGTATAAAAACCACTTTTACAGATAGGTGCAACAATATGAATTCCCATATCACCTGTCCAAAATCCAGGTTAAAGCACCTACAAATTAACACATAGCCATGTATACATTTAATCACTGGAATGCACTTGCAGGAGCAATTTTTAAAGCCCCATCTGAATCATACTGCAGGTAAACATCGGTTAGTTTTTTCTGCAGTAGTACTAAGTACCACCTCTACAATACAGACTTTTAAATTTGTTAGCTGGCTGTACAAAACAGCCTGTCAGGCACCAACCAAACTGTCACTCTTTACAAATAGGTTAAATAGGTTATGTGAGATAAATAAAGGAGGAAAAAATAATGGAAAATATATAGTGAATGTGAGGCTGTCATTAGCAGCAGCTGTTTCTGATAAGGTTCAGCTCTTAAACTATTGAAACAGGGAAAACAGATTAACACTGTTGCTTTGATGCCTTAATAAAATACCTATTTAATTTGAGATTACATAGTTCATGAGGCACAAATCCCTAAATATTTTTGTAAAATCCTCTAACAGCCTTCAAAAATAGCACAGTGTAATTTGTAGAATTCAATTCCATGAATTTCGCTTTAGAAATACACTGATGCATAGATGATTTGAGAGAGCAAAAAGCTGACCCTGATTTTAGATTTATATCTAAAGGCGCAACATTTACTCTAAGCAATACGTTTCAACGAAGCTCAGCTGGAACTGAGGACAAGTACTAATGGAGAAAGTTCAAAGGAATAGGTGGGAGCAGCAAGGATGGATAGGCCCATGAACCACTAACATGCAGTAAGACTGATGAGCGGATGTATGGTCCTGTCCATCTGTACATTGAAAATACCTATTCCAATATATCATCTGACTAATTAAACAGTGGTTCACCCAGAGGAGTCCAAATCAGGTTGTACTTGAATATGGAGGCCATATCCATCATGATTAAAATGCTATGAGAAGGCAATGCAGAAGAATGTTGGCTTTTACAATGTGGCTGTTAGGGTTATAAAGCAGGTATCACCCAGCTACACAAGTGCTAGAAGCCACAGACCCAAGGCAGGAGAGAACTATTCTCCTGATCCAACTTCCTGAACTTCACTTTTGTTTCCAAGAAAAGTTATGCTGAGCATTTCACAGCATTCATCCTTTTGAACAAAATGAAAGCCTTGCAAAAAGACTTTTTTGACTAAGTTTTGTTATTGCTGAGTTACCATCTGACCTCTGATGCCTGGTGATGCTGCAGTTCTGGCCTGTATCTGAGAACATGTAGCTGCACGAGAGGAAAATAAGAATCATTCTCTTGAATTACCTATTAGCTTGTATAACTGCTTCCCAAAAGCAGTACAAGAAAATCTAACATCAGCAGAACTCTCATGTCAGCAAAACCAACCAGGAAGGAAAATTTAGTCAACAACAGCCTAAAACTTAGGGTCAAATATTTCTTGCTCCTAAAATCTGGGTTTGCCACCTTTTATTGCATATAATTTTATCAAAAAAAGAGAGAAACAAAAGCAGCTGTTTACTTTGTTGTAACAAAACATTACAAGCTGAATTACTAATCACCTTTTTTTACACCCGTGGTTGTTTTTTACATTTCAGAACTCATCACCTGAGTGAAAACTGTTTTTCATTAACCCCTGATAGCCTTGAAAGCTATCTTTAGACTAATAAAAAACAACCCAATTTGCTATGTCAAATTATCTCACATGAGTTCAGATCTATGAAGTCGAAGTCTGTAGTTTACAGAGTACGTTTAAACAAAGATCTAGGGTATCTACACATTGTATGGTACAGCCTTCAACCCTTTCTTCTGTGAAATGAGTTTATGCAAGTCTGGTTCATTGCACAAGGCTATTCAGTTTTGTTAGTCTCTTGAATTAGTTTCTAGGTCAGCAAAGTAACAAGAACATTTTAAAGAAAAAACAAGAAAGAAATAACCCTAAAACCTAAAAACCCTACTTTCTTGTTATGTAAGTCTTCCTGCACTCACACTTCTTGTTAAATACTTCTTTTGAACAACAGAAATGAGACTGCTGAATGTTAAGCACATGAAAAAGGGGAAACAAGGCTAATGATTTTTTTGCCCAGTGGAAAACCTTCCACGTTGTATTATTTCAGCTCCTATAAATTTCCAATTAGGATTTTCATGCTGCATTGGAAAACTGCAGCAGCAATTCAGTGTCTATTTTATACTTAAATGATTCACCTCCTTTCTTTTATGCCTCATCATTTCTTATGTATTAACTTGATAGATGGTTTGCCAAAACATGTATTAATTGACTGAGAATTAAACTGCAAAGCTCAGGGAAATACTGAATTTTTACCTGCTCATGATATTTTTAATGCTACCTGTATATTAGTAAGTTTCAGAGAGCCAACAGAATATATCAGACTAATATCTCAGACACCTTGCTGTTGAAAGTTTGCATTTGTTTCTAGCTAATGCTGAACTGAAAGCTATTATTGCCTCAGAAGAGGTGCTGGGTACCAGCCTGGATTCAGCTGCTTTCAGATTTAACACCTTTTTCTCCTACAGTGGAATTCTAAACAAAAGATTTATGAAATGTTGATGGTTAAAACTACTGAGAATTCAAAAAGATTGGTGCTAAAATTGAACCCATTTTAAAAGGAGTCCTTACTTGTCCTACTTCCAGCTTGCAACAAATTATAAAATTGAAGCCTTTTAGGATTTCTGTGCCTCTGTTTCCCCAGCCAAAATCTTCAGCCACTGTGATACAGCACAGATTGTGCAGACTCTCCTTGCCAGACATCAGGGGAACTCTCAAGGTGACTGCCCTCATTCATACAGCCAGGGTTTTCACAATCAGGTTCCTGGAATGAAAGCCAACGTGTTACTGTCAGTGCAATATATTAAAATGCTGATGCTGCAGAAAGAAATAAGGGTAGAAGGTTCTGGAGTCATAGACTCATTCAAAAGCAATATAAAATAAGTAGAGAAAATGACTATGTGGTACTGAAACACAGTGGTGCCCATACTGAGAAAAGAGAAAGACTGTTTTCTTTGTACTGATTTAGAGGGAGGGTGCCAAGGCATATTCAGTAAATTACTATTGTTCAGAGTCATCTGAACAAGGATTTCTAAAGGCTGAGTTTGATATACAGGAGAAACACTCAGCTGATTGCTATATAATAATAATTGACTGCAGAGGAATGGAGTTTCTATAGAAGATGGAATTGTATTTTGAGTTGGGAAAAGCTTTTTATGCTGTGTAGCAGAGCTTCAGGCTTTAGTTTACTGGATTATACTTTTCCAGATGGCTCAGAATGCTGCATGTCTTGCAGGCTGTTCTTGGGGCAGGCAATGGGCTGTGGTGCTGCAGACACAACTCCAAAGTTGCATAAGAAACATGACTGAGAGTAGGAGAAGCAGAGCTACTCAAGAGCCAAGCCTGAAAAAAAAAGAGAATCTTTGTGCCGGTGCAAGTAAGAAAGACAGGCAAAGGAGCTGAAACAATTGCATTTTTGTGCTTTGTAGTTAACTTTATGTTAAATTCAAACATGCGGTATTTTTTTATCACTTGAAAACCTAAGCAAAGTGCTCCAGACAGCACTCTCTTCTGTCTTGACTAAATATTTGGGTTTGTCAATTTAATGCTCAGTCCTCAAAATGTGGAACTTTGTTCTTTTCCTTGTCCTTTTCTGTGTCCATGTCCTTTTCCAACTTTCTGGATCCTGCAGTTTTTAAGAGAAGGATTTTCCCTTGAACCCAATTCAAATGTCTCATTTGAGATGGCCAGATGTTTGATGCACCTGATTCTCTGTCTGAAAGCTGAGCTGGATTTACCTTCTCCAGACAAATATTTCTCACAGAAGAAAAAAAGACAGTGGGAGGGGGGGAGGAAGTCATGCATGGAGTTTTGATTTTGTTTGCCTCTTCCCCATGCTGAGAGCTGCTCAGTCCTAATAGCTCCAGCCTTTTGAGGATGCAGTAATTTATTTGCCACTTGATGCAAAGGTGAAAGAAGAGGAAACATGACTGATTTGTCTGTTGTTCACATTCATTCTCTGCTCTTACTGGCCTATTCTAAATAATACAAAATGAGTTAATTGATTTTGGAGCAGACTATAGATCACAAGAGGTTGTTGTGGATGATGTCACACGTGCAGCTTTATGGGACACAGTGTCATCCAAGGCCCATTCCGGATTATTAACTCAATCAAACACTGCCATGGGTTTACAATGAAGGAATCAAACTAAGAATTTCCTTCATTGGAACTGATGAGACCTGGTTAGAAAAACATCTACAAGTAATGGTGAGAAGAATATGGGTGATACATCCTATGTCCTCCTGGAGGTCAGATATGCAAACTGTGTAACCTGATGGACTGAGATAAATGACTTCCTAGTACATCACTAGCTAGATAAACTTGTGTATATCTTTACTTTTCATCCATTTATTTGCATGTGGTAGAGTTCAGGACATAGGACATTTCCAGTGTTTCTCACACCTCTGAGAGTTAGAAGTCCTGTTACATCTTGGAGTGGAATATTGAATATTCTGAGGGAATCCACATCATGGCTCCAAATAAAAGGGGGGTTGCAGCTACTGATTTCCTCCTGAGGAAAAAAAAAAAGTGGAAAGCATCCAAATGGTTGTTGTTTGGGTAAAATTTATGACCCGTCCTCCAATTTTCAGTCTACTAGAGCTAGTAGTGTGTTACTGGAACTACATATCCACAAAGAAATTCTTACCTCAATGGTCAGTAGCAAGTTCATTAAGGTGCACATGCCTTCCTTTTCTAAGGTAGTACGATGTGCCATTGATTCACGTAGGCTGCATATTGGCGGCACAGTCTAACCCTAAATTATTAAGAGTAAGCCTGATTCTGACCCTCTGGCTTTTCCTGATTAACATCTTACTCTGCAAGCAGCTTTGTTTAGTTTCAGTGGTGCTGCATCTACAAACTAAATTTCACTATAAAGATGAGATTATCATGCCTTGCAGCTCTAACACATCCAGATAGGAATTATAACAAACAGCAGAAGGGATGAAAATAAACTTGATCTGGGATCAGAGTGCACTAGTGAAAAAGAAAAAAAAAGGGGGGGTGTGTGTGAATGAAATCACAGTTCTAGCTTATATAAATAGCACCTGTTTTGACAAATTTTGTATGCCTATATTTTCTGAATTAGCACACTTCCAAAGTACTACTTTTCTCAGAACATAAATGACAACCCTGACAAAAAAATAATACAGGCTGTTACTATATATGTTTATAATCTTTAAGCTCTGCAAGTAAAGAATTGTTGAATTCAGCTAGTAATTCTTAACTGAAGCAAACTTGCTTGGTCTCAACTCCAGCATTTAACTCCTTCAGCAACAGTACAAGACACAAAAAGCATTAGTGGTGTACTCCAGAGGTCAATATTGGGTCCAATACTGTAAGACCTTCATTAATGACCAGATCAGTGGCACTGAGTCCACCCTCAGCAAGTTTTCAGACAACGCGGAAATGGGAGGAGTGGTTGACAAAGTGTACTTGCAGCCTAGACGACCAGTTATATCCTGAGCTATATCAAAGAAGCGTGACCAGCAGGTCAAGGGAGGTAATGGTCCCTTTCTGCTCTGCTTTCATGAGACCTCACCTGGAGTACAGTGTACAGTGCTGGAGTCCACACCACAGGAAAGACATGGAACAGTTAGAACAAGTCTAGAGGAGGGCCACAAAGATGATCAGAGGGCTGAAGCACCACCAATACAAGGACAGGCTGGGACAGCTGGAATTGTTCAGGCTAAAAAAGATAAAGCTCCAGGGAGGCCTTATAGCAACCTTCCAGTACTTGAAGAGGGCCTGTGGGAATGATGGGGGCGGGGGTGCTCTTTGTCAGGCAATGCAGTTGACAGGAAAAGGCATAATGGTTTTAATCTGAAAGAGGGTAGATTTAGATTAGATATTGTGTATAATTTTTTGAACTGTGAGGGTAGTGAGGCACTGGAAGAGGTCGTCCACAGAAGTCATGAAAGCCCCATCACTGGAGATATTCAAGGCCAGGCTGGATGACTCTTTAAGCAACCTGATCTAGCAGAAGGTGTCCCTGCCTATTGCATGGGGGTTGGAATTAGATTGTCTTTATGCTCCCTCCTAACCCAAAACATTCTATGATTCTGTATGCTATGGAATACATAATATGTGGACTGGATGGTCTTTAGGATCCCTTCTGACCCAAATCATTCTATGATTCTATATGCTACAAAATATATGCTATGATTCTACATTCTGTAGTCTGAACAAGAGAAAGCTTAGGGGAGACCTTGTCACCCTCTATAACTACCTCAAAGGAGGTTGTACTGGTCTCTTCTACCAAGTAACTAGCAATAGGACAAGAGGAAATGGTCTCAAGTTGTGCCAGAGTTGGTTTAGATTGGATATTAGGAAAAATTTCTTTACTGAAAGAGTGGTACATCGTTAGGACAGGGCACTTAGGGAAGTGGTGGAATCCTCATCCTTGGAGGTGTTCAAAGCAGGTAGACTTGGGATTTTGGGACATGGTTTAATAGGCATGGTGGTGTTGGGCTGACAGTTGAACTTGATCTTAGAGGACTTTTCCAACCTTAGTGATTCTACGATTCCACACCTGAGGGGTTTTGCTGCCATTCAGATGATTGCTAACAGGCTGGAAAAATGGGCTGCAAGGAATCTCATTAAGTTCAATAAGAGGAAGCACAAAGCTCTGCCTCTGGAGAAGAATGCCCCCAGGCATCAGCACAGGATGAGAGTTGACCAGGTGGAAAGCAGCTTTTCAGAAAATGCCCTGGGGGTCCTGGTGGACATCAAGATGAATGTGAGCCATCAGTGTGCCCTTGTGCGAAGAATGGTGTCATGGGTTGTATTAGGAGAAGTAATGCCACCAGGTTATCATAGGTGAACTTGTCCCTTTACTTAGCACTGATGACACCACACCTGGATTACTGGGAGCAGGTCTGGGCTCCCTACCAAAAGAGAGATGTGTACATACTGGACAGAGTCCAACAAAGGCCCACAAAAACATATTAAGGGACTGAAGCATCTGTCACACAAGAGCAGGCTGAGAGAGTTGGAAGTGCTCAGACTGCAAAAGAAAAGACTCAGAGGGATCTTACGAGCATACATAAATATCTGATGGAAAAGAATGAAAAATGCGAAAGAATGAGAAAGACTCTTCTCACGAGTTCTCAGTGACAGGACAACAGGCAATATACTTGAATTAAAATACCAGAAATTCCAATTGAACATATGATTTTTTTACTGTGGGGATGGTCAAACACTGGCACTGGTTGATGAGGGAGGCTGTGGAGTCTTCATCCTTGGAGCTATCCAAAACTTGACTGTAAGCCACCTGCTATAGCTGACCTTGCTGATCCTGAACCTCCCTGATGATCTAAGCTGATCCTAAGGAGAAAAGCTGCAATGAACCTTTTCCACAGATCCTTTCCCATCTCAACTCTTCCAGGGTTGTGTGATACTTTGGTAGCTCATTTTTACTCTACATCAGCAATATTTCAGCCACATTCTTTCAATTTATTTGCATTTGCATTTCCAACATGTCTGCAAATAATACATGTATTTATTTCTGCAGTATTTAAGTTCATAATGCTCTAGTACTCTTTAGGACATGGGTAAAATACACACATTTAGGCATTAAGACTCTCTGGCTTTCATGGCCCAGAATCAAGGTATCACCCCTTGTGCAAGACAGTACTTAAAGACTCACACTTCAAAGTGCCTCAGCAGGGTAGGTTCAAAAAATCTCTTTACTTTGTAAAACCATCACAGGAACTCACAAAACAAAGTGATCTAGCTGATGGATGTCTCTCCAAGATTTTCAAAGACATTCAGAAGACGGGTATCTCCCTTATTCTTCTGCTTTTCTACAAGACCCTAAATAAACAAGACAATAAGGCCCATGACAATCTTCATAGCTATCTTGATCATACACTTTTGAAAACTAGCTGAGAAACATACCTGGCTAATACAGAAGTGTGAGGTGCAGGAGATGGGAAATAGCAGCCCACTGTGACACCCAACTAATTTCATGAGCACCTAAAAGCGTTTGAAAATGTGGTTATGACCTACTAAAAAAAGTGAACAAAGTGAGGAGAACAAATATAAGCAAAACATTTATAAAATTAGGACAAGATGTAGCTAAGGAAAACTTGCAAAAAAAAATCTTTTTAAAGTTCCTTACAACTCATTCTGAATTTTGCTCATTCATTCAAATCAAGACAAGAGCATTACTTTTACTCTCTATTCAACCAAAGCATATGGGATTCACCCATTACTATTATTCCAGCTACCAAAATGACATTTGGCTCTTCTCTCTAATCCCTCTTTCTCTGACATTAATGCAAGAGTCATTGTAATAGGTAAGCTTGTTACGGAGAACTCAATAGTAATAAAAAAATACAAAAATTGCTGTTCTTGTACTCCTCTTGTTGTTGAAGAAGAAAATTATACTGTAAATTAAATCTGATTTTATGACATTTTGCATGCATATAGATCTTCACATGAACTCAGGGGAGCATACTTTATTTGAGCTCTGTAGTCCTTATACTTTTTAATTAATTTTTCTTTGTAATTCAGAATAAGTTTCTAATGGATTCATGGAACAATATGGGGTCACACGGGGGTGATTTTAATACCTGCAATTCCCATGGTTATTAATCAAAGACTTTTTAGCCTTTTAGATAAATTATCTGCCTTCTGTTTAGAAGATTGAGATTAAGCATGTGAGAGAAATTGTCCCTACTGACACAAGGAAAAAAAGTCAAGAAAAAACAAAATACAGCATTTTGGATAGCTCACAAAATGGCAGAATGTGCTGTAGATTTTCAATTTTCTTTCATCTAGCTTCATGGAAATAATTTATTATGAAAATAGCAATGATTCTCAAAAGGAATATATTTCATTTATTGACTATAAATCTCAGAAACTCCCAGAAAGAGTAAAACTTTTTCTAATCTTTTATTTATAATTTACCAGTGACAGTTAAAAAAATAATCATCAGGCTTCCTAAACACCTAAGAAATAAAAGTGTTCAAATAACATGTTCAGTTGGGAAAGTAAATTTGTGTACTATTCCCTTAGACAGGGTTGGTTATATTTTCATCCACTGAATCCTGAATCCCATCAACAAAGCTAGTTGCTGTGCAATTGATTTAATTCCTCTTGACTTCATTGGGTTCAATAATTTGAAAATGTTGGTAGATTGTCTCTTCACTAAAGAAACAAAAAGAATTGTTTTTCATACATTTTCACTTCTTCTAACTATAGGATAAGTCCCACAAGGTACACTAAAGAACATGCAGCTGAAGTGATGAATTTACTGGGTTTATATATGTATGAAAATATATTGGAATATCAAGTTTCAGTTCTGCTTATCCTTCAACAATGGTTGATCCTATCAACAACAAAACATTTAAAGTAGCTGTGGATTTGACTCTAACATTTTAGATTCAACTATCCTCAAAGTGTGTGGAAATTCAAAGCTTATCTGTAACTCACTTCTATATTTCTGTCAATAGGAAATTAATCAGTTTTTACAGCTGTATAAGTATTTATAATAGTTCTATAATTATATATAAGTATTTCACATTTTTCTTCACCTGCAGAAGAAGGCCTCAGTTTATCAGTTTGCTAACCTGAGACACAGCTGCCTGCAGAGGACGGTGTTGTGAACTATCAGGCTACTCAGAGTGTCTGAAGTAGTCTACTTGCATTAGTGTATTTGTTCAGCTGAGTGGATTAACCTGATCCTATAACACATCCAGGTGGCTCACCAAGCTTAACTGTTTGTGCAGCTTCCAATATTCCAAATGGCTCCTTCAGCTAGTGCTGTGCAGCATGGCATTATTTTCCTTTAAATGCATGAAAAAAGCTAAGTTGGTTGCTTGAAGTCATGTAGAATTTAGACCTGAACATTTCTATCCTAAATCAGAAGCTGTTACTTGTTTTGCATCCTCTCTTCCTTCTTAACTAGCAATCACATGTAAGTTGAAAAGCAGCAAAGCAAGGGGAAGATAAACCAATAAATCAGCAAAAACTATTCCCACAAAGAAAAGAAATCTCAGTGCATAAACAAACCACACATCCTCCTAATATGGCACCAAAACAGACTTCAAAAACATTTTTCATTTTCATCCCCTAGGAGCTCCTTTCTGGAAAGGTAATTAAAAAGAAAAGGCCTCAACAAAAGGCACGGAGAAAGTCAAGGAATAAGGCCATGAGATGAACAAAGCAATCAGTCCCTGAAGACGGCCCCACCCACACAGTGACATACAATGTTCTCCACAGCAAATGTTTATTTCCTATGGAGACAATTGCTTACCACTGTGTAGGGTTGCTTTTAATAAAATGCAAAATGTCTTTAGGAGACTGTTTTTGTACATATTGTAGGGCATATAGTGCATATTCATCTTCATCATTGTGATATTATGAATGGTGCATACCTTTTCTTCTTACAAGACGTCTTCAGAGGTCTTACTTTTTGTCCTTCCAACAGAGAGAAAATATTAGCATAAATACAGGTTTGTTCCATGTGATGTAGAATATTGAGCACATGTTTTTCATCTTTGTGGAAGGATATACTGTCAAAATACATATTATGTGCACTTGTTTATTTATACAGTAAAGAGGAAGAAGTGAAGACACGAAGTGAAGCCACACAAGCTTTAAAGATGTTTATCTATCAGCAGGTTTTGTTTAAGTATCAGAACATTACTTGTGTTCCATACTCAGACTTAGGATTTTGCAGAGTTGTCTTATTGTTAAAATGGAATTAGTGCAAACCATACTCCTGCCTTCATTTGACATGATCCTTTTATAAACTTGTAGGTAGCTTTATGGCATTAAACATGGCATGAACATATTTGTCTAGTAACTGGAATACTAAAATCCAAGTTTTCCATAATTCAGGAGCACAAGTGGCCAAATGGCTCAGTTTCAAATGAGAAAAGAGAGAGAGGCCGTGTGTGTTAGACCAGATGGCTTTTGACCTTAAGGCAAGATAGAAATGGATGGGGAAAGCAATTCTCAACTGTGCTTCTTCTATACACTGCTCCAGAAATGAACCTAGCTCTGGTTATGGGAATTTTACAATTAATGTAAGATATATTGTTTCTGATAATGCACACGCTGTTGTGAATTTTTTTAAAGATATATAAGTTGGATGACAATAGAAACAGCAATGGGATTTACTTTCTTGTATCATAGTACTACACAGTCTGAGTGATAATCCTGTAAAGCTATGACAGTACCATCTTGTCTAAAATCATATACTGCTAATATTTTTACTACCCTTCTGAGCTGAACATTGGGACAAGAATCTAATGCAAAATGACTTATATTTAAGCAGAAATGCGTGTTTTCATTTTGAAACAATTTTGCAATTTGAAGGGGTTTGTTCTATACTTTATGAAATGTTTTACAATTTGAATTTTTCAAAAGCTGAAAAAACTGTGAGACAACCTGATGTAATGAGGGAACTGGCAGAAGGGTTCACCAAGCTACTTGCAATCATTTATCAGCACTCCTGGCTCACTGGGGAGGTTCCAGTTGACTGGTGATTAGCAAAGGCAGCACCAATCTACAAGAAGAGAAGGAGAATGTGAGGAACTACAGGCCTATCAGCCTGACTTCAGTGTTGGGGAAGGTTATGGAGCAGATCATCTTAAGTGGCATCACATGGCACATACAGGATAACCAGGAGATTAGGCCCGATCAGCATGGGTTTAGGAAAGGCAGGTCCTGCATGATTAACATAATCTCCTTCTATGACAAGGTTATCCATGTAGTGAATGAAGGAAAGGCTATGGCTGTTGTCAACCTAGACTTTAGTAAAGCCTTTGACATTGTCTCCCGCAGCATTCTGCTGGAAAAAAATTCTGCTCATGGTTTGAACAGGCATATTCCTCACTAGATAAAAAACTGTCTGGATGGCTGAGCCCAGAGCATTGTGGTGAATGGTATTAAACCCAGTTGGTGACTGGTCACAAGTGGTGTTCCCCAGGCTCAGTGTTGGAGCTGGTTCTTTAACATCTTTGTCAATGTTCTATACAAGGAGATCAAGTACAGCCACACTAAGTGTGCAGATGACTCCAAGCTGGGTATTGATCTGCTTGAAGTAAGGAAGGCTTTACAGAGGGATCTGTACAGTCTGGATCGATGGGCCAAGGCCAATTCTATAGGGTTCAACAAGGCTAAGTATTGGGTCCTGCACTTGGTCCACAACAACTCCATGGAATGCTACAGGCTTGGGGACAAATGGCTGGAAAGCTGCCTGGAGGAGAAAAAAACCTGTCAGTGTTGTTTGACAGACAGCTGAATATGAGGCATCAGTGTACCCAGGTGGACATGAAGGCCAATAGCATTCTGGCTTGTATCAGAAATGGTGTGGCCAGCAGGACCAGGGACGTACAGTGCCTTTTACTCAGCATTGGTGAGGGTTCCTCCTGAATATTGTGTTCAGTTTTGTGCCTCTCACTACAAGAAGGACATTGAGCTGCTGGATCGTGTGCAAAGAAGGGCAGTGACGTTGCTGAAGGGTCTGGAGTACAAGTCTTATGAGGACAAGCTGAGGGAACTGGGACTGTTTAGTCTGGAGAAAAGGAGGCTGAGGGCAGACCTCATTGCTTTCTACAGCTACCTCAAAGGAGTTTGTAATGAGGCTGGAATTAGTCTCCCAAGTAATAAGTGATAGGGCTAGGGGAAATGGCCTCAACTTGTGTTAGGGTAGGATATTAGGAAAAAATTCTTTACTCTAAGAGTGGCAAATCATTGGAACAGGGTGAAGTGGTGGAGTACCCATCCCTGGAGAAGTTAAAAAAATTTGTAGACTCGGCATTTCATGACAAGGTTTAGTAGGCATGGTGGTATTGGGCTGACAGTTGAACTTGATCTTAGAGAACTTTTCCAACCTTAATAATTCTATGATTCTATGATTCTGTGCCTGAGGGTTTTGCTGCTATCCAGATGGACACCTACAAGCTGGAGAAATGGGCTGCAAGGAATCTTGTGAAGTTCAGTAAGGGGAAGCACAAAGCCCCTCAGCCTTCTCTTCTCTAGTGCTAAACAACCCCAGTTCCCTCAGCTGGTCCTCCTAAGGCTTGTTCTACAACCCCTTCACCAACTTTGTTGCCCTTCTCTAGACATGCTCCAGCAGCTCAATTTCTTCCCTGTAATGAGGTGCCCAAAACTGTACACAGTGTTTGAGATGCAGCCTCACCAGTGTTGAGTACAGTGGCACAATCACTTCCCTGATCCTGCTGGCCATGCTGTTTCTGGTACTAGCCAAAATGCCATTCACCTTCCTGGGCACACTGCTGGTTCATATTCAGCTGGCTGTTAACCAACACGCCCACGTCTTTCTCTACCAAGCATCTTTCTAGCCACTTTCCCCCAAGCCTGTAGCACTGCATGGGGTTGTTGCGTCCCAAGTGCAGGACTCTATACTTGTCCTTATTAAACCTCACCCCACTGGTCTCAGCCTATTGATCCAGCCTGTTCAGATCCCTCTGTAGAGCATCCCTACCCTCAGGCAGAATGATGCTTCCTCCAAGCTTAGTGTCATCTGCCAACTTACTAAAGGTGCATTCAATCATCTCACCCAGGTCATTATGATAAAGTTATTGAGCGGAACTGGCCCCAGCACTGAGTTCTGAGGAACACCACTTGTGACCAGCGTCCAACTGGATTTAACTTCACTTATGACGGCATTTTGGGCCTAGGCATCCAGCCTGTTGTTCACCCAGCAGAGACCATGTTTGTCCAGGCCAATGGCAGCTAGTTTCTCAAGTAGAATACTGTGAGAAATGTGTCAAAAGCTTTACTGCAGTTCAGGTACAGTATTTCCACAGCCTTTCTCTCATCCAATAAATGGGTTGCCTTATAATAGAAGGAGATGAGGTTAGTTTGGTAGGACTTACCTTTCATAAAACCACACTGAATGGACCTGATTACCCAGTTATCTTGTGTATGCTGTGTGATAGCACTCAAGATGACCTGTTTCATGATCTTTCCTGGAACTGAGGTTAGACTTATAGCCCTGTAGTTCCCCAAATACTCTCTCCAGCCCTTCTTGCAAATGGACATAACATTTGCCAACTTCCAGTTAAGTGGAACTTCCCCAGTCAGCCAGGACTGCTGGTAGATGATGGAAAGGGGTTTGTTGAACATCTCTGATAGCTCCCTTAGTACCCTTAGGTGGATCCCATCCGGCCCAATAGACTTATGAATGGATAAACAGGTCTCTAATCATTTCCTCTTGGGTCACTGGAGCTTTGTTTTGGTTTCCCTCTCTATCTTCTTGCTCAGGAGGCTGAGTACACAGGGAACATCTTACCTTACTATTAAAGACTGAGGTAAAGAAGGCATTAAGTACCTCAGACTTATCCTCATCCTTTTTCACTATTGTTCCCCCAGCATGCAGTAAAGGATGGAGTTTCTCCTTGGCCCTCCTTTTGTTGTTAATATATTGGCAGAAACATTTTTTAGTATCTTTCACAGATTGGGCTTTAGGCCTTCTGATTTTGTTCCTGTGTGATCTCACTTCAACCCTGTAGTCCTCCTCAGATGCCTGCTGCTTTTTCCAAAGCTCATATAATTTTCTCTTTTTTCCAAGATTCAACCAAAGTTCTCTCCTCAGCCCAGGTGCTTTTCTTCCCCCATGGCTCATTTTTGGTACACAGGATGGTTGGCTCCTGCACTACCAGGAATTCCTTCTTAAAGAGCATCCAGCCCTCTTGGACTCCTTTTCCTTTAGGACTGCCTCCCAAGGAACTTTATAGACCAGCCTTCTGAACAGTCCAAAGTCTGCCTTCCTGAAATCCAAAGTAGCAGTTCTGCTGGACCCCCTCCTTACTTCTCCTAGAACTGAGAATTATATTATCTCATCATCACTGTACCCTGGGCATCCTCCAAGCATCATATCTCCCATAAGGCCTTCTCTGTTCACAAACAATAACTCCAATACCAGTGCAAGAGGGGGACATGCCCTGCATTCCAATATCTGTGCAGCAGCATGTATCTTCTGTGTCTCTGGAAGGCTGCATCAGTTACAACTGCTGCAGAGCTTGGAGAGGCCCCGATTTTCTGTTGAGTGGCTCCCTGGTACTTCTGGCTGAGGTACAGCACCCCTTCCCCAGTCATACTGCATGTGTGAACTACCTTGCAAACTGCCTCGCCATGCTCTTCTGATGTGCCATGCATCTGTTTGCCCACTCCTGTTTGCCAGCTCCTGTCACTGGCATTCCCTAGGGGCTGTTTAAATCTCACACAGGTGCTTCCTGGACCTCCCCTTCTGCACCAGCCACCTACCTTCCACTTCCAGGAGTCAGGACTTGCCTTCCTCTAGCTCCTTCTTGGGCTTCTCTAGCTCCAGACACAGCCTGTCTGCTTTGATGTAGATCTCAACTGCAGAACTTACCATCCCTGCCATTGATTCTTGCCGACTGAGCATTGCTGCTGGTTTTGCTGTATTTAAATTTCCCTAGTTTTCATTGTCTTGCATGGAAATTAGGGAGTTTAACACTCCGAATGTTATATATGTAGAGATTTGCAACTAACCAGGGGCATCAG
>WAAB01003136.1:0-19552 GCA_013389865.1 Piaya cayana | reverse complement strand
TGTATCTCCTTTACTGCTCCAATTATGCATTGATTTAATCCTGTGTCCAACATGGAAATGCTAAGTTCAGAAAATCAGCTTTCAGCTGCAGTCTATGGAATTTATCTCCAAATGTGCAGGGAATACAATTAGGTCAGTACATCTCATTTCATCCATTGTGCCATTTAACTCCCAGTAAGTCCTTTTTCTTCAAGCATGACTCTCTACATAGCTGCCACAGCACTATACAACACAGCTGTTCATTCTCTAGCTTGACTTAGCTTATATAGGTTTGTGGGCAATCAGACTTAGCTGTACATCCATAAGTTCCAAATCTCTTGGCATGGTCATTTTAACTGTCACTGCTTCCTCACCTTTTCAGTCAGCAAGGACTGGAAATGCTGGGGCAAAAAATGAAACATTTCACATAGCTCTGGAGCCATCTGTCCACCTGAGTTAGCACTGATGGGCTTCTCATAGAGGAAATCTCACCTGGCAGGAGATTGAGATGGAACATACAAAGGTGAATATACAGAGATACTTGAGATGGAACATACAAAGGTGAATATACAGAGATACTTGCCTCCTTTGCTCCACCAAGTAGTGTTTTCAGAAATATCTGATCCTGATTCACGGAAACAGAATGATAACACACTATGCAGTTTGTAAACTGTGCAAAAGTGAAATACCTATAACTTCACCAGTTGATAAAATACACTTGTACACAGACAAGTAAAATAAAAATCAAATTGCATAGTATATTTTAAACCGCAGGAAAAAAAAAGATTAATTATCTATTACTCCTATTTCCCAGTTCTCTGAGAACTATGGCAATAGACAATTGACTACATCTTTATGTTTTGCTCAATAAATGGAATTGATGTCAGTACTTAAGATTTTGTTATGCCTATAAAACTTCTGGTCTATTGGACTGACTGTGGCTTTTTCCAGGAAAAAAATCTCTAAAACTCGGAAGCCAAGCAAAAACATTCACCCCGCAGACTTTCATACATTTAAACATGGTTATTTCCAGTGTTTAAAGGAACTATTTCTCATTGTAATTCATTAGCACTCCAAGGTTTTAGACAGTTTTCAAAAACTTAAATCAAGTGGTTGAGTCTGTAAATGCAAAGTCATCAAGAACTTGTTACAAATCTTGTCAGATTTACACATGCAAAATAACACCCTAAGCATTTTGCTGAGAGTTCAAAGCAAAGAAGTTGGAGACTAAAAGGGGTTTTGGCTCATTCTTTGTTGCAGTGTTACCCTGGATTATTGAACAGCTGTCCACGGGTCCAAGTTCTTGTATGCAGAGACGTCTGACAATTCAGACACAGTGATTCTCATTGACATCAGTGGTAGGCATTCACCATAGGTAATGATGGACTTCCGATGGTACACCGAAGGTAGACAGAGTTCATAAATAGTTTCTTTACCTTGACAGCTTGTGTATATTTTCATTTACATAACCCTGGACCTAATGCATACAAACAGTTTTCCAATTTAACTGAAAGATGGTGTGCTAGAAAAATTGCTGGTCTGGAGATCCTACGAGGCAGTTCACTTACTGCTGAAGGACTCTATTGAGAAAAGCTTATGACACAGGTGCCAGAGGCCTTGTAAGCATCTAGTTAGAATAATAGNAACCCTCCTCTCTATAACCTCCTTTCAGGTAGTTATAGAGAGCAATGAGGTCTCCCCTCAGCCTCCTCTTCTCCAGGCTAAACAACCCCAGCTCCCTCAGCCATTCCTCATAAGGCCTACTTAAGTTACAAGGTTTTGGACTAGGACATTATATAAAAATATTTGTAATACAGAAGACAGATTTCTTTAAATAATTCTGGTTTCCTTAAGAAATTATAAGCAAATAACATAATTTTTACTCATTTATCAATTAATTTAGATTAGAAGTTCATTAAGCGGTGTACTCTGCATATGGTTACATGAGTTTACTGGGGGGAAGATAATACCATCAATAAACACTAGAGTAGGGACTGTTGTTTGTATTTGTAAAGTCTTCTACCTATATGTTGAGATGCATCAACCCAAACCATTCAAGTACTACCATAATAAAGATGTGAATTAATAACAATAACCTCTTGGACAGTGTATGAATATATACAAAGTTACCTATTAAAAATACATAGGTATGCAGCCATCTGCTGTGAGATTTGTTTGGCTGCCATGTACCCATACAAGGAAACTTCCCTGGAGGTAGTAAGGACATTATGGGAAGGCATATGCCTTCATTTTATCATCTACTGAGACTGTGTCACCTACTGAGGCCAAGAAAAGATGAAGAACCTGGCATATATTTTTTCCTCCACACTCAGTATACATAAAAGCTAACTCAGTTGGTCGTATTCTCTTGAGTCTCCTTTTTACTGAACTGACCTTTAAAACTCCTGCATGCATGAGATCAATCACTTTGAACTTGGAACATACTTCTCCACCCATCTATCCTCCCTGGAGAGACAGAATAATTGGAGAAGATTAATCCAAGCAAGCCAAACAGATGTTGGAGAAAGATTTCCTCCCACTCAGTCATCTTCTGACTAAAACTTACCTCGTCCTTATCACAGATGGCCCTCTCCATTTGTCAAGCATGTTAATTTACTGTTTAAATATTTAGCTGCTACTGGAGACTTTTCCCCAACATTTTAATGAGAGGATAAGAAAAAGCCTCAAATAGTCTTGATGAACTCAGAAGAAATCTGAAATCATGACAAAATGCACCCAAAAATTAGTTTTATTGATAGATTATATTTAAGTTGCAAGTTTTAAGGATGGTGTTGATATGATACTGTTGGTATCCTTGAAGATAAATTTTGAGTTTATTCATTTTTATCTAGATCGTGTTCCCATTGCATAGGGAATATTTAATAATAATTAGAAGGCTTATTTATCAGAAATAGATAATAACAGCAAGTGCATCATGGGTGGCTTAGCCCAATATAAGATTTTGGCCCTGTTGATTTCCATGAGTATGAACTTCTTCAAAGTACAATGAGCTTCAGTGGATACAGTCTTTCACCTTTTGCATGGAAGGCAGGAGAGGCAAGTGGGAAGGAAGTGAAGAAAAATGTCATACGTGTTTTTGTCTTAGCTCCAGAGGTTCAGCAAATGATAAAACAAGAATACAGACCACATGGAACCAACAGATAGAGAGGACTGAAAGAAGATTTTTTTGGGAAGGACAAGAAAAATCCCTTGGAAAGAAGCTACAGATCTCCAGGTATAAACTGTGCACAAAGCAACAGTTATGCATTGAGAATGTGCAGGTTCCTGGCTGTGCTTGGGAAAAGGGGCATTTCAGGGACAGGCAGCATCCAAGAGCCACGTTTCTGTGCTGAGTGGGAGAGAAACAGTACAGGAGCAAAGTCCCAGCCCACACCCACCCAGAGTTGATGAATAGGCCCATTAGATTTTAGCTTTGTTGCTGAGAAGTCACAGTGCTGTGCTGTTTTGTGATGTGACGCTGGTCCATCAGGATCTGTGCTGTGTCAGTGAGATAATTTGATATTCACTATCTAACATTTGCCTGATACTGCTTACCAGTCAGTGCTTTCTTGTATCAAACACCTCTATCAGTTAGAAATGTTGAGCTTGAGATTGAAATAATAAATTCACCTCACTCTTATGTCCAGAAAATTTTCCGCTGCCAAAAATCCATGAATAATTATTTTTAGGCAGTTTCATAGCACTGTTGTGAGCAGAAAAGGCTGTTTACAGTGAAAAAAAAAAACTGATTTCCTCCAAAAAAAAATAGTTTTACTACCAAAAATTGAACAATGGCCATCTAGTCTTTGCTGAGGGTAGAAATGCACTTTCAAAGTTGACATTGATTTTACATATCTTACTTTCCTGTCATGCAGATACAAGGGATTCTGCCACCTTCATCATTTACATATATATATATACACGAACTAATCAAATTATCTTTCTGAAGCAGATGAAGGGTTAAACAGATGAAATGGAGCAGGTTGCTAGCTGATTACATTTTAATTTAATTTGGTAGCCCACTGCAAAATTTAAATCTCCATTGAAATAGCAAGTTTGGGGATTTTCAGAGCTAAGAATTTGGTTTTCACCCCTTCTAAGTTTCTAAATAAAAATTTAGAGGGGCTGTCATTAGGTTCGTTGTGTAGGTTAAGTCTAAGTCAAATTTGCTAGTGTACTAAAATGCAAATAGAAAATCTGGAAGAGTTATAAGCAACTGCTTCATTTTGGGTGACTCAGAAACATATTACCCAAAATGATCTTCCCAGCTGAGAGGAGCATAAGGAATTTCAGATCAAAGGTAAGAACACAGGACCAATGCACTCCACTCTTATTTCATATTTCCACACACATAACAGCTGTGTTACAGTAATACTAAAAGTCTGGGCAAAGAGGCCAACATTTCTTCTTTCAAGAACTAAATTGCAGTAGCTGCTGAGTTTTGGTAGTACTCAGAGCCTCCAATGGAGAAATAGTAGAGAATCACTTCATAACATTTCATTTCTCGATATAAACATATAGTATGACATGATGTCATGTGAATGTGCTGGCCATCTTGAAGTAGCATGGTATTCAGCAAGGGCAGCTAGACCACAGTAAGTTCTGATCTTCTTTATGCACCTGAGATAACTAATTCAGAGTTAATTCAGATTCCATCAAGCTGTATCAAATCCTGCCACATACGTTCATGTGCTAACAGCCCCAGACTTTCTGAAATGTCAAAGCACAAATTAAAAATTAAGAATTGCATTTTTTCTTATGTAATCTACATGCTTAATTTAATATCCTTTTTTTTTATTTCCAAGTTATTTGGCATCTCCATGATCTACTGTTCTCCTACTATAAATTAGTGATACATTTAAAGCTAGGATAAGTCATTTATGTAAATAACCTTTGCTTCCAGGTGATACAGAGTTGGATAAAGACCTGAAGACCAGTGAATATACAAAATTCGAAAGTATCTACACTGTTACATACTTTACCTAGCTTGAAATCTGCATGTTGGAACACAGTGATTGTGTTTCTGTTTGCTATAGAAACTAGGTCCTTTACTGATGTGCTTAATAGATCAATAAAATAAGTGAATTGGTACAACCAGACGTCAGTGAACTGGAATCTGGGGACAGAACTGAGGTATGTGTGAGGGTTTCTAGGAAATACATTAAACATTTGCATAAATTTAGCCTCAAATATGGATAGCGATGTAACTTTGCTGGCAGTATGTAGGTTCACCAGCAGCATGGAGTTCAATGCACGTTGCATAAGTCAGGCATGGAAGTCAGACATTCCAATGGGTTAGACTGTGCTGAGCTATGTGTTTCTACATGATTCTGGCATCCAAGATCACAATTTCATGGCACCAGCCTGGGGAGGAAGAATCTGTCCACATTTGGAACCAGCACCAGGAGGGCCACTGCTTCAAGCATGCAGTTTGTTGGGCAAGACTTGGCCATCTGTTGTGGGCCAAGGAGAGGTGTGAAACAGATTTCCAGAGTGCAGTGATATTTTTATATATTTCATTGATGATCTTTGATTCCTGTCTAGTTCCTGAAGAGAGAGTGTATTTTCTTTTCTACCGTACTTAGTAAACTGCTGATACTCTCTCTAAGGCAGGTAAAAGAAAGTATGGATGGGGTATTCATTTTAACTTCATTATCCTCTAGTGTGCTCATCAAAATAGTGCAGATGGCACACAGCAAAAACAACAACCTGCTGCCAGGGGAAGTGAACATATTCACCGTAGAGGTAGGATGCCAGGCTGTTAAGTTTAACTGTCTTTTTAAGGGTTGGTTTCTCTCGTAAGACATTCCAGTGTGTGTTGCATGACTAACATGCTATTCACACAAAACATTTATGTTGTTTCAGATCAAGTCTATACGTTAGGACAACAGAACTGCTGGAAATATTCATGCAAATCTTTAAGGTATCAATTTTGCCAGGAAATCTTGATTGCTTCCTTCTGCAGAATTATGAAATTAGTAGTGAAGGCAAAGACTGTGGCTTTTTAGGCTAAAGAGAAGCATTTAATCAATGTGTCATGAAATCCTATTCTCAGAATTATTTTAATTGGCTTAGATATTAACAGAATCATGTGGGTCTAAAATTAGCTAAAGGGTTATAAACAAAGGAGTGTATACGAGAAACCATTGCACTGAATGTTAAGTAGAGACTAAGGGAGGTTTCCTCCTTATATAACTCCAGGGTTCAACTTCAGAGCCATCATTTCATTTCTAGGAAACAGTTCATTAATGGACTTCAGGAAGGGTACTAAATTAAGGTCTGTGACACCATAAAAAAGCAAGATGGAACTCACCAGGCTGAGGTTCTAACTCAAAAAGCCTGTAACAATGTTCCTAAAGCCTCCAGCTCTCATGGGCTTGACTTTAAGGACATGCTTAATGAAGTCCCATTGCTAAGGCTATTTTCCACCTCTCAGTCTTCTAAGTCTCATGGTCCGTTATGTGCTGGACATTGGAAGGGTGCAGAAGGGCACTCTTACAGACAGCTCAAAAGAAAATGGTGTAGCAGAGATGGGAGCTAATGCCAAGTGCTTTTCTCCCTCTTCAAATCCTGCAGTTCCCATACAACAGTAGTCTGTGACAGGTGTGGAGAGAAACAGCCAGCTGGAGGGGAGCAAAACTGGCAACCAGAGTGGCATTTTCTCACACAGAAAATATATTGGAACTTAATGTTGTTTTTTTCAGAGCCAGGAAAATGCCACTGCAGGAGGAGGATGGCTTAAGAGCAACTAAAAATGCACATTGAGATATGGGTGGTCAATGCTACCCTTTTTAAATTACAGGCTTGTTGCAGTCAGAACAAGTGCTTGTTTGGGTCCAAAGCCACAGGTTAAAAGCAACATCTCTTGGGAGCCAAGTTTGAAGTCCCTTAATGTTAAGTCTGCTATAAACCAGCTGACAACCTCAACAGCTTTGTGTGAAATGAGCATGCTGCATTTATTTTCTTCTCCAGCATATTTCTCAGGAGTGCAGAGGGGATGGTTTTGAGCCAGATGTGAATCGCATCCCAGTGACAGAGTTACTTAAGGTTGGATGAAGAGTTGCTCCATGGAGTCAGAGTTTTTTGGATACAAAAGGTGGACACAGAAAACAGGTTGCTGTGAAGTCAAGAGGCAGACCAAAAGATGTCAACCATTTGTCATTTTCAGACAACATGTTTGTGCCAAACCTGTTGACCACAATACATTCTGCAAATTTCTGTGTATTTGCTAAAGGACTGATACACACCAGAGACTAAAAACGTTTTGAGGTGAACTAAATGTCCTCCTGGGTGCCACATGTCTGGAACTCTAGATGAAATAATGGATGTCAGCCTTAATTATTAAGCACACCAGCTTTGTATTATCTCCTGGCATCCTAATGTAGCTTAAGTACTTAGGAAGCTTGTTAGTGATGTAGTGTAATCAAATTTAACATTCAGCTTTAGGTGGCAATGTTACTGTGAGCTTAGTTGTTTCCATTTTCAGGTTTCTGTGGCAATTTGAATACTCTAAGTTGCTTATTACTCAGTCACTTAGCAACATGATTTTTTACATCTTCCTAGACTCTGTATCTTTTCCTAAAACCCACTAATGTGCTAGTGAATGGGATTTTTTCCTGTAAAAAAATAAAAGATGACTGAGCATCCCTATCTTGCAAGTACCATCACAACCTTTAGATGGTTTGTGTTTTGTGCTACACAGGGTTCTCTGCTTCTGAATACAAATGTCTTGATGTTATTGTTAAGAAACTATTTCATTTCAGGCCCGTACAATAAGCTGCAGTCCTGAGTGCAAGCCAATATGGCTGGGGAGCTGAGACCCAGACTTTTTGCCATGGGTATGATAGCAGTGAGTATGACTGAACAGTATAACAGATGTTTTCCTACCTCTCTGCAGCAAGATGCATACTGGAAGAATGGTACACTCAACCTTTCTCCACTTGTGCATCCATCCAGGGCTAGCAACAATCTGGACCTCAAGATTATAGTGGCAGCCATGGGCACCAATGTGGCATTGAAAGTGTCATCTGTCTTGCAAATAGATATCTGTTAAACAAAGTAGAAAAAAGCCTACAGTCAATTTTAAAGGACTTGGATGGGGGAGGCAAGGAGGATCTGTTTGTGAGCAGTAAAAATAATGATGCCTGATGTTGTTTTATCTCAAAGTGCTGTGATTCTCTGATGCCTGTTGAAGGGTGAACTCAGACTTGCACCTTTTCCCTCAGTAGCCTTGCTGATTGCAGACAAGTAGTATCTATTGCCTCTATTCAGCCACTTGTGGGAACTTAGTAACTTAATATCTTCTCCTCTGTCATATTTGGTCAAAATTGGACAGGAGATCCTAAAGATATTTAAAAGGAAAGTAGCAATAGACACACATATGCCTGCATACATACAGTAATCACATAATGTCATTTCCTTATTAAACCAGAATAAAACCAGTCATCACTGTAAGAGACTGTGCATGTAAGATATATCTAGGACTTGCAGAAAGATTTTCCAATATACTTAGGTACCTTCCTAACTCTACTTGATTTCAATCATATGGTCTCTAAGAATCTACCATCAAACACATTGCAAAAACTAAAGCACTTAAAGCTCTTTAAGAATTTATTGCTTGTATTGTATGTTTTCTGAGACTTAACACAACGTATGGCAAAATGTGTTTACAATGTCCCTTATAATTATGTCTGAGCATAATTGTAGAGTATATTATTTTAATTACACTAATTAAACTTCACTGCTACTAATAATCACCTACACTGGACAAAGTGCAACCACTCTTTCTGATTGTATCAAATATTAAAATTATCCAGTTCATGCCCAGAACCATTTGTGGTAGTATATGGTGAAATTTGACCATACTCATTTGCATGTGTTGAAAGGGTTAAATAATGGCTAGGTCAGGCAACAGCAGCTGAGCCTACTTTTGAAGATGAGGGGTTAATTCCTTCTAAGTGGTGGCAATGCTCATCATTTCCCTCTGAACCTTTTCTTCACTGTGTTTTTTAAGGTCTCAGATATCAGAGCCAAAAGACTCACAGGAGAATTTTAGCTTTTGCTTGAAATTACACAAGTTTCCATTCTTCATACCTACCAAAAAATCTTAAAGCTAAAACAATCATGCAATTGGAATTTGCCTCTGCTTTTGACCATTTACTTAGGAAAGACAAGCCAAAACCAAATTAAAAAAAAAAAATCCTTCATTTTTCAGCTGCTTTCACTAGTTGAGGAACTGTTATTCATTACTATCTTAATGTTTTTATCTGGCAATACTTCATTCACCAGGAGCAGCTGCTGGTGTTATAATATCTGCATAGAGTCTGGAGCAGATGTCATTTCTGCTCTCCTGCACTTATGAGGATATGCATCCTCCATTGCTCAGAATGTCAGCCCACCTATGGTAGATCAACCTCCTCTGGTGGTTAGTAATACAAATGCTCAGTAAAAGTCTGCTAGTCCTATGGCATTGCCTCCCATGCTATAGCTCCAGGGAAAAATAACAGGAATTGCCTTGTTTTCATATCAGCTCCACAACTTATAAGTCTGGGCAGGTGTAATTTGATTCAAGGTGTGCAGAAAGCCAACTGTATCCTGGACTGCATCTAAAGAACTGTGACTGGCACATAGAGAAGGTGACACTCTCGCTTCACTCTGCTCTCATGAGACCTCAGCCATAACGCTGTGTTCAGTTCTGGAATCCTCAGCACGGAAACAATATGAATCTGTTAGGGTAAGTCCAGAGGAGGACCACAAAGACCACTAGAGGGCTGGAGCATCTCCAGTAGGAGGACAGCCTGAGAGTGCTGGGGTTGTTTAGCCTAGAGAAGTGAAGGCTTTGGGAAGAATTTATTGCAGCCTTCCAGTACTTAATGGGGCCTACAGGAAAGATAAGGTGGGGCTCTTCATCAGAGAGCATAGTGATAGGATAAGGGATAACAATTTCAATATTAGGTATTAGGAATAAATATTTTACCGTGCGGGTGGTAAGTCACTTGAACAGGTTGCCCAGAGAAGTAGTGGATGCCCCATTCCCTAGAGGTGTTCAAGACCAGGTTGGATGAAGTTTTGAGCAACTTGATCTAGTGAAAGGTGTCCCTACTGATGGCAGAGGGGTTGGAACTAGATGATCATTAAGGTCCCTTATAAACCAAACCATTCTATGATTCTATGATTCTATGATAAGATGAATGAAGGGCTTTATACTGACTCAAGTGGGATTCGTATGTTTCATGAGTAACGACTGCTCTGAAGTCAGTGAGCCTGTGCCAGTTCTATTGTGCTTTAAAAAAAAAGAAAATGGATGAAGCCAAATGCTACCAAAGCCAGTAAGCTTTAGAAGCACCAGAAGGTCTGAACTGGAATCAGATCCCTATAGCACTAGGCACTGTTCAAGCACACACTAAAATATAGTCCTCCTGATACACACAGCTTGAAGTCTAAATGTAAGTACCTTATTTGATTTTATCTTTCTACTAAGAAAAACAGTAAAATTAATGATGGAATAACAACAAAATATACAGAAAAAGATTTAAGATAAGATTAATTTTCTAGCCTAATAAATTCTTCCCTATCTAGAGATTCTTAAAATACTATCACATTCTACAAAAGGCTTGCATGTGCTGACACCAAATTGTGGGAAAAGACATTGCTCTTATTATAATATACAAAAGGTTGGGTCTTTGTAACACTTTCACAAAGAAGCATTAATGTTTAGTTTATGAGAAGTAACATAAATTATATCTGCAACCCATTAAGCTCCCTTTTGTTAAGAATCTCTGAAGTGCTGATATAGTCCTGGTATCAGCAATTCTGCCATTTTATTGCAGTTATTCATTGCCCACAGCAATTCAACAGAAAATTAATTAGCATCACCCTACCATAAATCTCAACAGTATTAACTAAAATGCCAGTTCCGTAATCACTTTTCATTAAAGCCAAAAATACTAATTAAAATTGATTTTTTCCTGTGCTTTGGTAAACTGCTGCCAGTGTAAGGATCTCAGCAGTAATGCTAGTTGAAGGTAGACCTTTATTTAAGTGGATTTTGTATATTGTCTTATTGCCTTTATAAAGATAACAATGTGTGAAAGGATAAGGGCTGTGAGAGAAGAAGCTGACAGAGTCAATGAAGAAGGGGAAAAATGTGAAATCGCTAGGGAATGTAACCTTATTAAAACTGTAATATCCTATATGTTCAATCTGGACTGTGTCCGTCTTTCATGCAAGTGCCTATTAATACACTTCAGTCAATAAGCTATGGAGGATTCTTTGGATGTAGAACTCTAGCTGTTTAGTGATACTGAATAGAGATATGTCAAACACTTTTGCCTCAGTATAGTCACCTTCTAAGGGGTTTTCTATATGCCTGAAATATAACATACTGCAATCTGATTCAGTTCAGCAGGCTATATTTGCCCCCGCATACTGCAGAAGAAAGTGAAAAAATGAAGTCTATTTTGATGATGAACTTCTGCATTGTTCAGCACCTTTCTCAGTGAGGAACCATCTCAGTAGAACAAAATGAGGCTGACATCTTGTGAAAAAATATATGTATCAGCCAGTCCTGCAATTAAAAGAACAATTCATGCTGCTTAAACTCAGTTATTTGCAGTCTCAGTGCTGAAGTTTACTTACTTACTTTAGAGTTCAGTTTGCAAGATTATAAATTATCTACAGTGTAGAGTATGTGCCTGTGTGGGGGAGCGACAGTCAGTTATTAATGGAAATTATTAATTGAAACTAAAAAACAAATTCCACTATTGAGCATCACTCTAACACCCAAAAAATCACTCTCTTACCAGTTTATTATTTGTTGTGTCTCCTTCTTCCTCAGGCCAAATCATTCTTGATGAGAACTTTTGCGGGAATTGTTTTGTCCATCTCTGCTTATGTACCTCCCTCTGTACGCAGGTAGTCTTGATCTTTCATGGTTTTTCATCTCAGATATTCCTGTTGCAAGATTTACCATCTTCCATGGGATGTGACCACAAGAAACTGTCTGCAGGCTATAGTTGTTCACAAATCCATACCCTTCTGTTACACAAGTAACACTTTGCTCTCATTAAGTGCTTTGTTTGGTGCTGGTTACCATGGACACACTACAATTCCTTTTCTTTTTCTTGGTTCAAAAAATATGAAGGGATGTTACCTGAAAATAACCTGTTTTCATGATAAATACGAAAACATAAAAGGTATTCTCACTATTTAATGTGTCAAAACATGGATTTATAAAAAGTAGTATAATGAAAGTTTAAGTATATTGGATGTTGTAACAATGTTATAAGGTTCTTCTCTGCATAACTTACCTTTACCAGTGTGTATAATACTCTGGATCTGTTGTTTCTCTTGTAGTTTTAGTAACTCAGGTATCCTAAATGTATAATCATAGCCTAGAATCAAACACAGGAAGTGTCAATGCCAAGGATTTAATTATAAAATACATCAAATATAAAACTACTTTAATTTTTTTCTGAAATTGATTATGATAAAGTAAATGCCTAGAATAATAGTAAGAAAAATCAGCAGTACATTAGACAAGCAGGAGAGATTACTTCAATTCCAATCCAGTACATTTCCTAAATTTCCAATATTTGTAATGGAAAAAAAAAAGACATGTTTTCTTATAACTGTGTCATAAATCGGGAATGTAATCTCATCATGCATCTGTTCCATTTGCCATCAATTAGTTTGATGAAAACAGGCTAAAGCTATGCAGTGTTCAACAACAGAGATTACATATCCTTCAGTCTTGATTGCACATCTTACCTTACCAATCCTACTAGCTATATAACTTCTCTAACTTTGGTTATAGTTCTGATACAACTTTAATCCTTCTCATTGGAGTTTTCAAAAATGTGTTATGCTGTATTTTTTCCCATGAAATATTTCCTTCCAATACATGTAGAAAGAACTAAAAAAATGTGCTAGGCTTGATCAGGAATCTCTTTGAATGGAGAATCCTTTCTCAAGTGCACTACGTGAAACAATGGGAAAGCTGCTCAATGCATTTCTGCTGCATCACGCCCTGCTTGCCCATCCTGGTCATCACATTCCTGGTTGCTTGTGCTCTTGGGGCTGCTCTTTAATGTGAGGGGGATTGGCTGCTGTCACTGCTCTCCCTGCCCGTGCTGAGTCAGAGTTGCTGCTTGCTTTCCAGGAGCTTGCCCTTTTTTCCTGTGGAGGGAAGGCTGGGGAGCCCTCTCTCTCCCTGCACTTTCACCACCACAGTTTTGCTGTGTGTTTTGCCATAGCTTTTCTGTTTTAAAAAGAATCCCCTGGCATGATTCCTCTGCTTCAGAGCCCTTCACCTTGGTGTCATGGTTTGCAATTGTCATTCAGAATGGGGAAATGTCCTCCTGAATAAGTTCGATCGTTTGACAAAACCTCTTAATATGAAAACAATACCAATCCACTGCCAATACTTTAGGTATCTGCCATTAATTCCCTGTCAGATTTGAAGTTACCCATATTTTGGACAAAAAAAATGCTTTCCTAAAAAGAAAGGAACCAAGTTCACCTCAGATATCAATTTATAAACTTCATCAAGGGTTTGTTTAGCCAGTGCAACAAATAAATTAATAGCTTTTCTAGTTTAGCTAACATTTTGTACATAATTTCAAATACTCTGCAGTTATTTTAACTCCTTGTTGAAAAAAAAGCCTCTTTCTTATCTTGCTAACACTTATTCTGAAAGGAAGGAAGATAGAAGTGAATGTCTGTCTAGAATCTTGGTTAATACCCATTTGGAAGTTATGAATCGGTCAACTATCTAAAACATAGATGTTTATGTTTGTGTGCATTTTCATTAGAACATTTGATGGTGGAATTTCTTGTCATATCTTTGTCAGGCTCTCTTATTCTCCAACAGAAGGAAGCTGCATAAAGCAAAAGTCAAGGAATCATCCATTGTTGAAGATGAAAAGGATGCTTACGATCCTGAAGAAGTTCAGTCCACAGCCCTGAGTTGGCCACCCAGAACACTTTTGCATCCTGCAACAGTGTGTTCTTACTCCTTTTGTAATACATGTTTTTGCGATGGAAGCCTGTCAAGTCACAGTGCGGTCCATGAATCTTGACAGGTTTTGCATGTTGTATTTGGAGAAAGTAATACAAGATGTTGAAAAGTGACACTAAAATATTCCCAAACAGTCACAGTTTAAGATAGTATTGAAGACTTCTTGTGTATGTAACTTTCATGGCTTTAGACAGCACAAAAAATGAAGGGATGAGTCAAGATAAACTCTGTCAGAATGGGTCTGAAATTCTGAAACTGTTAAAGACTAGATGAAGCATTACTCATAGTACTATGGAGATCTTAGTACCAACTGTGAAAATGGGGTGTATTTAGCAAAAGGAAATTTTAACAGTGTTCAAATTTCTTCTAAGTCCTTCTCTTGACCCAACCAGCATCACTTTAATCATGCATGGACATCCATTCATCCATGGACAGCTTTTATCTAAACACTGGAAAAGAATCTCTTTCTGAGACTCAGCTAATAAAAGATAAGTAGTGTGGACTTGGTTACCCGTCGCTACTTCTTGAATGCAACATTCTCAATAGGTTTTTATCTATCTTGTGCTGTAGCCAGGGGCATTGTGACTCTTGTCAGGTGAAATTACATTATTTAATGGCCATCTGAAAGAAAAGTTTCCAGATATCAGTGATGAAGGAAAATGTCTGTCCTCTGTCCACTGACAGCTGAGGTCATCTATCATTGCCAGTAAAGCATTTCTGTTTCTGTTTCTTGGCCCAAATCCAGACTGTGCCAGGTCTAGATTAGTTTTGATCAGATGATACTATAGTTGGCCTTTGGTTAACATCTCTTCTTGCTCATCCTTAGCAATCAAAAATCAAAAATCAGGTCATAAAAACAGAAGATTGGCTCTCAAAACCACATCATTTTTTAAAAAGATCTGCTTACATTTTTGAGGCATACTCCAGTCAATATGTCGTCAATAATCATTAAGGTTACCTTACCTAAAAAAACCCCAAAGAAACCAAAATAAAATGCAAAATTTTTCATTTATAAACTCAACACTGACAAAATATGGTCTGTACAACCTTGGTCTCATGGTACATATTTTATGTTGCTATAGCTTCTGAAATCCTGTTTTCAGAATTGCTTACAAACAGAAGCCTTGATACACTAGAGGAAGGGTGATTGAAGTATTTCTTGTTTGCTTGCAGGGAGAAGAAATAACACATATGTATTTATTGCTACCAGATATCCAAATCAAATAAACTGGAGAAATCCACAAATAATGGATGGCTTGTTCCTCTGTGGAAGTACATTCTTTACAAATGCATTTTGACATAAATCAGCTTTGATATTTCTACCTTTTATATAATCCTTGTGACTCAAATCTTAATATTAGACTGGAAAGAAAATGCAAAAAAATTTAAAAGGTACATATAGATGGTATTTCTTTAAAAACATACACAAGAATGAAATTATTTCATACTGACAAAGCAAGCATTCAGACAGCATACTTTTATGTTTTGAATTATCTTATGTCTTGAATTGCAAGTAGTTTTTTTAACAAGGTAACCAGAAGTGCAGTAAATCAATGTGGAGATGAAGCTGAGTACCACTCAGCAGGGAACCTTTGTGTGCTTCTCTTCTCCACTCCAGCTTCAGCCGTTAGGGATGCAATACAGTCCACATACTGAAGACCACACAGAGGACAAGGCTTGAGGAGGGGGGTGCAAAGGGTAGACAAATATGCTGTTAACAAAACATAGAATCATAGAAATACAGAATCATAGAATAGTTTGGTTTCGAAGGGATCTTAAAGATCATGCAGTTCCAAGCCCCCTGCCATGGGCAAGGACACACCTCACTGGATCAGGCTGCCCAAGGACCTATCCAGCTTGGCCTTGAACACCTCCAGGGATGGGGCATCCACAACCTCCCTGGAGCTGCCAATGCCTCACCACCCTCATAGTGAAGAAATTCTTCCTTACATCTAGTCTAAATCTGCTCCTCACCAGTTTATACCCTTTGTCCCTAGTCCTATTACTACAAGCCTTTGTAAACAGTCCCTCTCCAGCCCCCTTCAGGTGCTGAAAGGTTGTTATAAGATCTCCTCAGAGCCTCCTCTTCTCCAGGCTAAATAACCCCAATTCTCTCAGCCTGTCCTCCTATGGGAGGTGCTCTAGCCCTCTGATCACCTTTGTAGCCCTCCTCTGGACTTGTTCCAAGAATTCCATATCCTTCTTATGTTGAGGATTACAGAACTGGACACAATATTCCAGATGAGGTCTCACAAGAGAAGAATAGAGGGGCCAAATCACCTCCCTCAACCTCTGGCCACAGTTCTTTTGATGCAGCCCAGGACACAGTTGGCTTTTTGGGCTGTGAGCGCATATTGCCAGCTCATGTCAAGCTTCTCATCAACCAGCAGCCCCAAACCCTTTCCTGCAGGACTGCTTTCAATGACAGCATCCTCCATCCTGTACTGAAACTGTGTATTGTCCTGAGGTGTAAGACCTTGCACTTGGCCTTGTTGAATCTCATGATGTATGCACAGACCCAGTTCTCCAGCCCGTCCATGTCCCTCTAGATGCATCCTTCTGATGTGGCAACTGCAGCACTCAGCTTGGTGTGATCTTGTCATCTGCAAAGTTGCTGAGGGTGCACTCAACCTTGCTGTCTGACTTGGTCTGGCAATGTGCAGATAAATCCACAAGCAGATTTGCTAGCATTTGCCTCACACTTATGCCTTCCAGAAACACTGGAGTAATTTGTTCTTTCTAATTTAGCAACTCCAGATACACTTAATCTTCAATTGTATTATTAAATTTTTAAGGTAAAAATATACTGAAGTTTCAAAGAGACTTGCTCTGGGGTGGACTGTAAGATGATGTAGGCTGGATTATGTTTCCTGGAAACATGAAGGGGGCTGTAAACTGGTGTCAGCTACTCAAAAGATTCACTCACCAGAATGGGTGTCTTTGTTTCAAATAGTGCAGAGGTGAGGGCACATGTCTATGTAAGAATTGATGTCTTCAAATCCAGAGGCTGGAGTGTCACAGAATGATTATATCATACAGTGAATAAAAGGAAAATATATATGTCAGCAGCCATTTAAGCTTGTATGATAACACTGTTACAGACATTAATAATAAAACATTTTTGTTATGTTCTGTAAAAAACAAAATCAGAACTAAATGAAAATCCTTGAAGATAATATTCTGAGTCAAACAGCTAGAGAGGTTTCCTTCCAAAAGACACATTTTCCAAAGATGATTAACAAATCTTGTTACAACACTATCTCAAAAATGAAAATATAATTTCAAAAAAAATTTGACCAATTGTTTCACCCAGATGTCACAAGTCAGCAGCTAATGTCTTCCGCTGAAATTCAATCACAATCCTCTATGAAGTGGTAAAGAAACAAAGGTTTTGATTCTGTCCAGTCACAAGACCATCACCTTCTGTTTCATGCTGCTGCTGCATGTTTGACAGCAAAATGCTGTGCAAATCTACCCCCTCCCAAATCATGCTTGACACTACAGACCACAGGAGAATACAGTACATCTTTCAACTTCACAGCTATAGCAGATTTTGTTTTGTTTTGTTGCCTAAATAATATTTGTTCAAAATTATCTGAGCTTCCATACAGTCTAGGTTCATGAATTCTCTGGAAAGAGAGAGTGGTTGGTTGGTTTGTTTGTTTGTCTGTTTGTTTGTTTAAACAAAATGTGCAAGGTGGACAGAAAATAGATATCTGAAAGTAAATTAAGACTTCATATCTGTACTGGTTATTTTCACCGTTTCTATCTCTTACTTTGTCTCTGTTATGCCTTTCCTTACAGTCATTGTGTTTGATCAGCCATCCATCCTCAAGAGAGTTTCAGTATCTGAGCAGGAAACAGTGGGCCAAGTATGTTGTTTCAGTCTTAATTCCACATTTCCTGATACTGATGAACTGTAGCAAATGATACCTTCAACCTAATTTCATCACTTTTGTGCACAGGAATACACCCCTAAATTCTACTTGGGAATTGAGCATGGAATAGTAGAATAAAAGTACTTGAAAGGATTGTGAATGATGAATAAATAGGTCTGGAATATGCAGACTGAGAATTTTCTTCTTATTTCAGTGATCAAAACCAATTCATAACATTAACCCCACTGTGCATTATGAACATTGTATAAATGAATTCTTTTGACAGTGAGGCTGAGCAGCTTTCTACAGATCTCAGTGCCCTTTCAAAAGACAAATATTGGTGATCTTCACACCTTCTTTTTACCTGTGGGTCTCAAAAGCAAAGAGGTATGCTGTGTAATTTAATATCATTACCGTGCTTTTCCTAAGTCAATTTGGCAGAGATTCATCTCACTAACTTTAGACATCTAAAGGTGCACTGAAAATGAGAAAATACTAGTTGTCAAGGTTCCCTTGAGAACCTGTGGAAAGTCAGGAACCTCTCAGCAGCACTTCATCACATCTGTATCACATACTTACCTTGGCAATGGATGAATCACCTACGTGCATGTATCTCTTGACAATGGTTCATTTTAGCCCTGAATATACTGAGACAAATATTTTCAACCAGATGTTTAACTTCTGGACAACCTAAACTAAGCTTGATAAATAACATCTGAAAGCCCTAAGTAGTCTTTACTGTTTGTTTTTCTGTATTTCAGGTCAGAGGGGAGAGCTTATCCAGTAAGACTTCATTTGGCTATCGTCCCTACTGACTTCATTGTATGTGCATGTTATATATTTACCCACTTAAATGAATGGTACTGGTACAAGGAAGATGATTCAGTGGCCCAGAAGATATATATATTATACTTTTATAAAGAAAGTGATCTCAGGCAGAGCCTTTTAGCAACCTTTGATAGTAGTCCCATTCAGCTGAATGTTCTGTGATATACGATCCTATAAATACAGCTGAAATATGTTATGATAGCTTATATTAGCTTACAATTAGTTGGTTTGTTTTCTTTTGTTATGGTCTTGATGTCTTATAACAACAAACCAAAGAATTTTCTTCTGCATAAATGCAGACTTTTTGGTAGATACATTAGATGTATGTAATAACAGCAGGCATCAGCAAAAAGCTATATGTAATTCCATTATACCCAAAAGACAAAAAAACTATAAGTAAACTGTGTAGCAGCAATATAACTTTTACTTGGTCTTAAATTAATACAGATGGAGGTAACATAAAACACAAAGCAAATGAGCACGAGGGACATACAAAACCAAAGGCCTCTTCTTGAAAGGATTTGTTGATTAAAAAAACCCCAAGAGTTGAACACGAGACTCAAGACACCATATTCAATTGATAAAACAGACAAACACAAATGCAAACATTTCACCCATCTATACACAAAAGAAATGCAAAAAAAACCCCAGACATAATGGTTTGGGATATAAGAGACCTTAAAGATCATCTAGTTCCAAATCACCTGCCACTGGATCATGCTGCTTAAAGCCTCATCCAGCCTGGCCTTGAATGCCTCTAGGGATGAGGCATTCATAATTTCCCTGGGTATCCTGTTCCGGTGCCTCACCAGCCTCACATTAAAAAGATCTTCCTAATATCTAATCTAAA